>CABHPP010123429.1:31056-67492 GCA_902168425.1 Peromyscus attwateri | reverse complement strand
CTCAATCATTGAACTTTATTATATGTTTTTACATGTGATGGGAGCGGGCCTCTCTCTGGGTAGCTTTTCCTTTTTTCTTTTGCAAAATGTCTTAATTTTTCTCTCAAATTTACTAATTAGAAGCTCATAAGGATGATTTTTTTCAAGCTCTAGAAAGGAAATTCTATTGGGATTTAATTGACTTAATATCCATTCTTGATGAAATGTAAATACTTAATTTATAAAGATCTGAAATCTATATAGTATTAAGTTACATCTTCAGAAATATGGTGTGCCTCTACAATCTATTTTTGTTGCCTGTTCAGCATACTCCTTTGGTCTCCTTGTCAAAATTTTTATGTTCAACTTCATGCAGTTACTTTTATGTTTGTTATGAAAAGCATCATATACCCCCATAATCTTTTCTAACTGAATCTGCCTAAGTATAAAGAAATGATCTATTTATACATGTATGTAGAGATGTACATATGTGCATATTGCAGTACTGGATTAAATCCAGGGCCATGCACATGCTAGGCAAGTTCTCTACTTCTGAACTGTATCTCTGGCCCTAGAAAGATTACTTTTGAAAGAATTTAGTATCTTCCCCAACCAAATACTTTTAGTAATTGACCAACAAACAATTAGGCCCTTTTACCTTTCCCTTCCTTTTTGAAATCCATTTTTGAAGTGGTTTCTGGAAATAAAATCTTGATACTATAAGAACTGGATGTTGTCAATGGGCTTGGGCATTCCTGGTGGAGTTTCTCATCACAATGATTGTGATTCAGGGAAAGCACGGCAAACCAAGGTAGGGATGCACAGGCTGCAAAAATTGTTATTGAAAGCCAAAGTGTGAATCACAGAGCACAAATGTGTCTGTGGCATAGATCTGACTCTGTAACTTGATCTCTCATTGAATTTGATAGCTGCTTATCGGGAGTGTCTTAGGGGAGGCTGTCTTCATGGGAGACTGAGTTTCACTGTATGACATTCACAGGCAAGCTCACGAGCGGGGGATTTCCTTGAGGTTTGTATGTTTGCCTGGCAGCCTTCTACTGTGGACATGGGAGGCCCTCCTGCATCCATCTGCAGAGCAGGCTTGTGCTTATCCCTACCCGTGTTTTCAGAAAAGACTGCTTAAAGCACATCCCCACTGTGGACAGAGCGGCATGCCTTGGGCTCAGCTGCCACACTCAGGTTTTGTCGTGGTGTGTCCTTGAATCACACAGAAAAAACGAATCTGCATCTGTGACTTATCCAAGGCCCAGGCTGCTCTTGCTTGAATATGGTTTTACATTTCAGTAGTGTGATCTGTGGGTTCTCAACCCCAGGTGTCTTAATGAGTAATTCTGTGAACTCTCGGACCAGCGCACTAAGGAGGGCTCAGAAGGGTGATCCCAGGTCTGAGGTGATGAGAGCAGCATTCTTCTGGATCTCCTGTATGGATGTGGAACACAAACATTATTCCCAATGGGTATAATACTGCTCAGTACTGGTTGACAGTTTATTTCTAGTTAAGAAGAGTCTTTGGAGAGAAAAGAATGTTAGTTTGAGAATCCATTACCAACTTTCTGATTCCTTTCTTGGCATACTACTCAGAGATGGGTCCACCCCTAACACTTGCTGACCCTGGAACTACGCCATATGTCTGTATAACCATTCTCAAGTTACATCAAGCAATGTGCAAATCAGGTTCTATAAGTCTATCTTTATAAACATCTTCCTAATGACCTGGGAAGCCAGGTTCAAATTTAGATTCACCAGCCTCCTTCATTTGCTTATTCAAAATCTCTCTCTGTCTCTGTCTCTCTGTCTCTCTCTCTCTGTCTCTCTGTCTCTCTGTCTCTCTGTCTCTCTCTCTCTCTCTCTCTCTCTCTCTCTCTCTCTCTCTCTCTCTCGCTATCTCTGTGTGCATGCATGTGCATGGGGGAGGGGGTATGTATACATATCTGTGACCATAGGTCCCCAGTTTATGTACATATGATTCCAAATGGCTCCCCTTTCCAACCTGATGATGTGGTTTAGGCCTCAAAGAATTGGCAGGTGCTGTAACAAGTATCAGGGAGGGTAATGTGGCCTAGAAGATGGAGTAGAATCTGTTGGGCTCGTCCTGAAAGCTCTGTACATAGATATGGTATAGCTGGAGGAGGTATCAATGGGACCCATGATGCCTGTTGCCTAGAGCATGGGCATGGCCTCTTGGCCAACCTAAGTTACACAGATTAGTGTCTCTGTGTGAGTGGAGAGAGCAGGTGTGAGGCTGGAGCTACGTCTGGGAGGTGAGAAGCTAAAAGCAGTGAGGTCCATCACTCCAGACTTGAGAATGGTGGAATGTGCCAAGCTGATTTTAGGAACAAACTTTCATGGTTCTGGATTTGGGCTGTGTACCGACAAATTTATCACTTACCTCATGTAGGCCGAGAGGCTGCATCCTATATCTTTCTTTCTGCCCTCTCATCTCTGTCTCTCCTGGGCCCTTCATGCCTCCCGCAGTGCTGATCCAGTGGCGACAGAGTGCTGCTGTGATGGACGGCCTGGGGAGCACCAAGGGCAGAGGCGCTCCCTTCCTCTCTGCACATCTGTTGTTCTCTGCGTTGACCTTCTGCTCCAGGCAATCCCATCTTTTTACTCAGTTTCCATTCTCATTTCCTGGACTTCCCTTGCCTGAGAGTTTCTTTCTTCAGCTGCCCTGGCATGGGCAGTAGGGGTCTTTACAGGGAGGTGGGGGACGCTTGCCTCGTTAGGTCATTGCTGTATTTGGATCCTTTAACGGTAGAAAGAATTCTGTGGGTTCACATGGAAACTATCTCTAACAACACTTTCCCTGGAGAAGGCGCATGCCTAGTTACAAATACCTGATTTATGAGCGAGCTTTGGAATAAAACGCTCTTGCCATTGTGCCGGTGCTTTTGGACTGTTTTAGCATCTGTGAGGGTGCTCGGCATACTCAGGTTTCATAGCTGCACTGTCTGCTTTGAGTTGGAGACGCCTGTTCTAGCTCCAAACACCTGAGACTTTAGTTCACCTCTCTCAGTTTTACAGGTTAGGAAATAAAGATCAGAAAACACAGAGAGTCAAACAGAATCATCTTGGGAACCGGCTTTCCAACCCCATCGTGCCCCTCGTTATTACCATCAGACTCCAAGGCTGCCATTTGGGTCTCTTGAAGGGTCTGCATGAGCCCCTCTTTGTGGGTCAATAGCACAGAGAGATGGGGGGGGGCATGAAGGCCTGAGCTGCACACAGGGATGCACACAGGGCTGATGCTGGGCTCGTCTGTGTGTGAGGGTGGAGGGTGAAGGGTGGGGAAGTGCCATCAGAAACAGCAGCTTGAGTTTAAATGTGGCCTGTGTTTCATTTGATGAGTCCTGCCATTCTTGTCAGTATATTAAAATGAGATTCATCTGTCTATGGAGTGAAATTGCTATGATTTTTTATAGCTTAGCAGCACTTTTGCATATATATCTGTTGTGGAATATTTTTTTTAACTAGGCAAAGATGTGTTACATTTGTTTATGTTGTAGAATATTACTTTAACTATGTGAGGGTGTGTTATGTTTGTTTCTGCTGCATTTGTTTAATTATGTAAAGATATGTTGCATTTATTTCACCTTGCCTGCCTAAGGCACTTGATTGGTCTAATAAAAAGCTGAACAGCCAATAGCTAGGCAGGAGAGGAATAGGCAGGGCTGGCGAGCAGAGAGAATAAGTAGGAGGAGAAATCTAGGCTTGAGAGACGAGAAGGAGGAGGAGAGAACTAGGGAGAAAGAGGGGGCATGCCTGGGGCCTGAAGCCAGGCAGCCACCAGCCAGCCAGACATTTGAAGCAGTGAAAGTCAGATATACAGAAATAAAGGTAAAAGACAAAATGTAGATGAAGAGAAACAGGTTAAGGAATAAGAGCTAGTGGGACAAGTATAAGACAAGGCTGAACATTCACAACTAATAAAAGTCTCCTTGTCATGATTTGGGAGCTGGTTGGTGGTCCAAAAGAAAGTTCGCTACATATATCATTACCAGGAATGACAACATCCATTCCTCTGAGCTTTGTGGAATCATTTCCCATGCTTCCAATTGCATAACATCTATATGGTTGTTTCCTCCTCTGTTAACAGGGATAATGAGAAGGCCTATTTAATTATTTTCTCAGGATCACATAACAGTAGAAATGGAAAATACCCAGCTCTAGACTGGTCCTTAATAGGCAGGTATCCCTTACCCTGTGGCTTCTATCAGTGTTGAAGCTGTTATTGTAACAAGGGCTTCTTGCTCACTGTCAGGAGTCTCTCTCTGCTCCCTCACAGTCTCCCTCTGCTCCTTGACTGTCTGGAACCTCCTCAGGCATTTGGGGGTATTTGCTGCTGTCCCAGAGGAACGTGTATCATGTTCCGAAGTGCTTTCCTTCATGGGGCAAGAAGTATAGAAGTTTTTCTTTTTTCATTTGTCACAGTATAAGACACAACTGTGATACTTCCCTGTTGCCATGGAATCCTATCATCAGGCTTTTATCTTGATATATCTTTTGATAGTAGAAGGATCTTCCTTGACCTCACTTACCCTCTCCATTAAGTGCCTTATTGGTGTCTACTTCCTCCAGACATAACTGCTCAGCCATGAACATGAGATGAGGTCAAGCTTTACAGAGGGGGCTGCCTACCCTTCTTAAACATTTGCTGAGCTAGGGCCAGAGATGGTTAGAAGAAATTTCTGTTTTTACAGAGGACCTGGGTTCAGTTCTCAGCACCCAAATGATCACTTACAACCATCCATAACTCCAGTTCCAGGGGATCCAGGGTCCTTTTCTGGCTTCAGTGGGCATCAGGCACATATGTGGTACATATACATACATGCTGGCAAAGCATTCATACACATGAAATAAATTAAATGGAATCTAAAAATAAATAAAAACACTTACTGAAGTGAAATTCTTTCTTAGACAATTTGAATATTTTGGTCATCTCTAAGTTTTAACATTCCATACAAAGGAATCCTACCTAATTCCCATCAGTTGGCAAGGCCCCAATGCTGAAGAACACTCCTACACAAGTCATTGAACATTAGGATGTAGAGTTGGTGCCCACATAGAGCCTTCGTCCCTATGTTTTAGAATATATGGTACAGGAAGATACTCTGCATGCTACCAAAAGAGAAATTTATACATCAAACCAGCTACAAGCCCTTTGGTCTACAATGGTGTCCTGCCTGCAAGACACGCTAGGGCAATGGTGGCACAAAGCTTGTGGGAATCACCAACCAATAGCTGATCTCACTTAAGGCCTACTCCATGAGATGGAACCCATACCCACCAGACACTGCTTGGTTGACCGAGAACCTGAGACTAGATAGCCCAGGGACCTAAGGTAAAACCAAATACGACTGGTCAAACAAACAAAACAAAACAAATAAAGTGACTCCTAATGACATTCTGCTGTACTCATAGATCAGTGCCGGTTCAGCCATCGTCAGAGAGGCTTCCTCCTGCAGGAGATGGGAACAGATACAGGGACTTGGAGCCAGACAAAATACAGGGAGTGAGAGACCTCAGAACACATAGCCCTAAATAGGATGTCTCCATCAAATCCCCCCTCTCAGAGCTCAGGGAAGCCTATGGAAGAGGAGGCAGAAAAAGTGTAAGTGTCAGAGGGCATGCAGGACACCAAGAAAAAAAGCACCTCTAAATCAACACGAGCAAAGCTCATAGGAACTCAGAGAAACCGAGGCAGCGTGCACGGGACCTGCATGGCTCTGCACCAGGTCCCCTGTGTATATTTTATGGCTTCCAGTTCAGTGTTTTTATGGGATTCCTGAGTGTGCAAACAAGTGGGTGTCTGTTCTTGTGCCTTTTCTTTTTTCCTCTTTGGTTGTTTGTTTTTCCCAATTCTGATGGATTAGTTTTTGTTTTATCATTTCATTTCACTACTGGCCCCTTAGAAGCCTGCTTGTTTTCTAAGAGGAGACAGAAAGGGAGTGGTTCTCGATGGGAGAGGAGGTTGGGGGTGCTGGGAGGGGAAACCATAATCAGAATATATTATAAAAAAATCTATTTTCAACAAAGGTAAAAAAGAAAAATGCCGTCAGTTTCTATGCCAGTCTAAACACTGCCACACTTTGTGACTTCCTCCTTAAACTGCCGCATCTCACCACTCTCCCGTGTTAGTGTGACTTCCTCCTTAAACTGCCCGCGTCTTACCTGTTCCATGTTAGCTGGTGGCCTTGCTTCTTATTTCACGGATGAAGAGAAAACATTCTGAAGACTCCAGTCTGTCCAGGGAACACTAACTCACAACCCATCCGGATCCCTCCTGCCAGACACCGATTTTCTCCTTGCCGTCTTTTCTCCCCCCCCTCGGCCCACCCCATCCCGCTCCATCCTCTCCCCTCACACTGATCCCTCTCACCTTTCCACCATTGCTTTTCATGGTTTTATGGACCAGTCTCTTCAGAATACACAAATAACTTTCATCTTCAAAAATACATCGTGAAACACAATTCCATCTGAGTGAAACCTCCATTTTCTTTCCCGAGTTCCTAGTCAAAATCATGGGGAGGAAGATGATCCTGGGGGCACTCACCATATTGTTCTGGTAGCTTCCAAGTTGATACTTTCTGTTTAGATTTTTCCCCAGAACTCAACATCTTCTGCATGTTGAATACGTGTTTCAACTTTCTATGTCCAAAGATGAATTCTGTTTTCTTTTTGCCAGGTCTTGTGATGTGAGCCTGGCTGGCTTACCTGGTACTACCTCTGTGGTCCAGGCCGGTCTCAAATGCCCAGCTGTTCTTCTGTCTACCGAGGGCTAAAATTATAGGCATGCACCACCATGCCTGCCATCTAAGGATAAAAGCTTGTTTCTTGACTTTTGCTCCCTCCCACGGTGTGTTAGTTATTTTTTCCCATCGCTGTCAAATATTTGACAGAAGCAACCTAGGGACGAGGAGTTTATTTGGGCTTGCAGTTTGAGGGTGCAGTCCATCCTGGTAAGAAGTTGTGGTGACAGGAATCCAAGGGAGCAGGTCACATTGCATCTACCAGAAAACAGATATAGATGAATGTTGTGTGCCCAGATCCTTCCTTTAAATGTAAAGGATGAATGCAGTCTGGGATTCCAGGTCATGGAACGGTACCATCCGCATTTAGCATGAGTTTTCCCACCTCAGTAAACCCACTCTTGAAATTTCTTCACAGACCTGCCCAGAGATTGTCTCCTGGTGATTCAAGAGCCTGTCGAGTTGTAATCAATTTTAACTATGACACATGGTCTTTTCCCATCTTAGTAATGGGCCCTGCCATTCCTCCATTGTTTAGGACTGGTAACTAGGAATCATCTATGGCTTTTCTCTTTTCTCCTACCTGGCCCCTGCTTCCAGTCTTCCCCTCAGTCTGTTCTTCCCTCTGCAGTCAGCTCACATCAGACTTTATTTATCCCTCTCCCCTCCTGACGACTTCTCTCCCTGTGTATAGAGGTAAAGTCGCCACAGTGCCTTGTAGCATCGTCGGAGATCTCTAACCATCCCTGTTCCCACATCACTCCATTTCTCATCTCCCTCATTTGACTCTGGTCACAGCGCTCTAGCCATTCTTTGGCTCTTGGATTGTGTCCCTTCAGGTTTTTGTCCTTGCTGTTCCCCTGTTTCTAAGGACGTTCTGCCAGCCGTCTGTAGGGCTGTCCCTTTGACCTGTCTCCTGCTCTCTGCTCCAACATCTCCACAGAGACCCTCCTTCTCCCTTTACCCCCTTTCTTCTCTTACTTGTCAGTATTCATAGCACTCATGGAACGTGCGTTGTCTACGTTTGTCTGCCTCCTGTTATTAACTCTTTGATGATAAGCTATTTGAGTTTCTTTCTTCAACACTGTATTTTGGCTTCCTAGAGTAGCCCCTAGTATAGAATAGACTGTACGTACTTGGTGAATGAATGACCTGAAAAACAAATGATATAATCTTAACCAAAAGGACGATGGTGCAGTTACTTTTCCAAAACACTGTATTTTAGGAAGGGTGAAGAAATGAATAATAACAAGTGCCCTTGGGGTTATCATCATAGGTCTGCCTCTGTAGTCCCCAATATGAGCACCCTACTTGAAGGAGATGAGTTCATTTCTGGCTCTTACATACTTTAACTTGGTTGTTTGGGTCCCATAAGACCATTTCTAAGGATAGATTTGAAAATTAAAGATGGGAATACCCAACTTTCATTCTTGTGTCCCATAGTACATCTTGAAGGTGGTTAGGGCAAAGCAGTTCTGGAGTCAGTATGGACCACATTGTCCATAATGAGGACGCCCGCTGTCATTTTCTCTTAATCACAGAGCCGTAACTGTTCCTACCTGCCCTTTTCTCCCAGAGATTCTTCTTAATGCTGTCTGTTTTATTGTGAACAGGTCCCTTGACCACGAATGGCAGATTGAAGAGTTGCCATGTGAGAAACGTTAAACAATCGATTCTGTGGCTGGAATCCTCAAAACTTCCATTTCATCGCCTCTGGAGCATAACCAGGTTGGTGGTGAAGATTTTGTCTTCATGATTTTTCTCATTGGTATGACAAAGTACCTGACAATTTAAAGGAGGAAGCATTTATTTCGGCTCACAGTCTGAGGGTACAGTCCACCAGGACAGCAAAGTAATGGCAGGTAGTCATATTGCATCCACAATCAGGAAACAGTGAGAAAGGAACCCCACACTTTCCCTTTTATTGCAGCCAGGCCCCCAGCCTGTGGAATGGTGCAACTCATACTGATGATGGGTCTTTCTACCTCAATGAATGCAATCTAGAAACTACCGCCCAGACACATTTAAGAGTTTGTTTCCATGGTGATTCTAATCCTATCCAGATGGCAATCAATATTAATCATCATAGATTTAGTAGATACACAGCTAAAAGACTTAAACCCAGATACGCAGTGTGGACTCTCAAACCCACATCATCTTGTAGCTAAGTCCATTTGCAGTGAGTGTGTGAACTGACCAACAGAATCATCCATAGAAAGGACAGTTGGCCTCCCAGGGTCGGCTTCTCTGTACTTGAAGAATCAGGAGGATGTTCGCTTCCTGCTTCTCCTAAGGCTGCATTGTAGAGGAAGAAATAGTTTCAGAAGGCTTTTACTTCCAGTTAGCACTGGACTGGAGGGTTCTGATGATGTTAGAAGCATGAAAGGCAGTACTTACAGCTCAACGTCTCCTATTGCCTCAACAGAGAAGCTATTATTATTCAGTAGCATGTGCCCATAATGAACCATCTTATATGACAAATAAATGCTGTATTCTGTTGACATTTTTCTTTTTATTTTTGGAGTGTAGACTTCCCTCATTTGCCTAGCTTTGTACGAGTCTTATTTAGGCTTTTTCTTTTTTCTGTGGCAGTATAACTTGTTTCTTTTAAAAATAAGAAGTTTAATAATGCTACGACTAGAATTTAAGATGCTTAGTTTATAAGCTATTGAAATCTATTTCTCTTTTAGATTTCAAGACCAAAGCATTATGTAATTGTCACTTTCACATGACTAGGAAGAGGGACAATGATGAAAGTGTTTCCTGCATTGTCTCTACAGGCTACTTAGCATTTACTCAGATATTCATAGTATTCTTTAGCTGCCCAGATTGCATGGTGGTTTCCGTATCTTAAGGCATTAAGAGATGCATTGCCACCTTACAAAGAAGGTGCTAAATATGTCTGAGATCTGACTCACCCTCTTCATAGAAGGAAGCTTCAGTGGGAGGAAACATTTCCAGGCATCTCTAAAGCTGGATGGAAGGCAGCATTCTTCATGAACACCCTGTAATTTTTTGTTATTTATTAACCCAGTAGGTAGTCATGGTTTGTTCCTCTTTGTACCAGTCTGTGTGCTACGCAGACACTTAGGGTAGACTTCCCTACTATAAGGAGTATTTCTGCTACGTAAAGAAGCTGATGGTAGAGCAATGGGGAAGCCAGAGCACTTCTGTGGAGGCTGATGAAGATTGTCATGTGTGGGTGGTTGAGAACCTTCACAGGAGAGAGAGAGAAAGGAGTATGAATTGGAGCTCGTTTGAGAAACTTCTGACTTGTGTATTAAAGTATTGATATACTGAACACCACACTCCCGAGTTTATACTAGCTCACATCTTTACTTTTCTCATTACACACACACACACACACACACACACACACACACACACACACACACACTCAAAAATAAGAAAAGTCTAATTGCCTTGTAGAGCAGAACAGTTAAATAATATTGTATGCTTATGAATTGGAATTCCCCAGAGTCATTAAAAATCATATTGTAAAATAATATTTAATGATTTGGAGATATGATTACTGTATTTTAAATGCAAAGTAAAAAGTATGATACAGAAATATGACACCGATTTGTTAATGTTGTGCTCTCAGTTTGTCTCACTGAATACGGTAATAATCTGTGCTTGTCCTTCCCCTGTTCCTGCACCCCCAGTGCGCCTGTCCTGCCTGGCCCTTCATCTTCCTGCAGTATCTACCACATTCTAACAAGCTACCAAGTCCACTTGTCTCTACCAGTTTTTACCATCTTCATCTCCTGATGGAATATAAATTATTAGAGGCAGAAGTTTATATATTTTGTTCACAGTGACTCCCCCAAAGCTGAGGACAGTCAATGTCCTATACATAGCAGGTAGGATAAATATTGATGAGCAGACTCATGGAGGAAATGTGGTTAAAGTATAATATGATTGGTCATACTTTTATTTTTCTGAAATTTACATTTTGCTATGATAAGCATTTTTTTCTATAATTTGAGGGGAGGAAGGCTACACATGAATTCTTCATATAGACCTAAAGAGGTCGTCTTTGGGAAATGTCTGAATGTATGACTAAAGATGGCAGAGTCAAATCCTTCTGGTTGGATGCAGAGAAATCTTAGTACCTATTGTGCCAGGTCTGGGTTCTGGGCTCGTCTAGCCACCTGGTCTTAAATCTACCTTTGTTTTCTCTATCTACCATCTCCATCATCTCCCTCTCCTGTGCCCACATGCTGGTCCTTGGACCGTCTGCTGAGCTGTGCCTCTAACCCTCCGTCCGTGCCTTCTCCTTCCTGGGTTTTTGTTGTTGTTGTACTAATTATCATCTCAATTTCTGTATTTTCTTCGAATGTCAGTTTGTATCCTGCTCTTTTTTTTTTATGACTTTCTGTGCTGATTCTCGCTTCATCAATTTTTGAAGTTCCCTGGCAGCTGTGGAGTATGCCAGGCCCTCAGAGTGATGCCTCCAGCTGTAAGGCAACCATGTTTATCACCGCGTACGCTAAAGAGGCCAAAAATCTGCCACCAATGGGAGCCCAGTGGAATCTGGCTCCATCTATTTTAAGCCAGAAACCAACCATAGAAACACTTAGAGCACATATGCTTTTCTTGTCTCATGTGTTACTTTTTATTTTTTTTTTTCCCTCGGTGAGCACATGACAAGCTGTTTAAGAAAAAGCTTTCTATTTTCTACTTTCCTTGTCTTCAGGAGTGCGGAAGCCCTTCTGGTCTCAGAGTTACTTCCATGTGTTTTAGTTAATGGATACTTGGATTCCCATATAGAAAATAGACGTTGTTTCTGACCTTTCTCAGATGGCATTAGAGTAGTTTAGGGGGACTTGAGTGCCTTTGGAGACCATATATATATATTTAATAACAGATTCTTATTAATATTTTAAACACTAATAAACTAAAGTGAAATATTCAAAATCAAACTTGGTTGCTACAACCTCCTGTTAAAATTGTATCATTTTGTTCAGAGGTATAGATTGATTTTGAGGAAGAAGGATATTACATAACAGAGTTCTCAATTCAATAAGGGCTTATTGAGATTCTGCTGTTTATTACTGCAGCAGGCAGTGAAGGAAATTGTAGAGATCAGCTAAAAATGGTCAGGAACAATACAAGCAAGAAAGATCTATTGTTGAATATTTCAAAGAGGAAGAGATTACCCAGGTAAGCGTGCGTGGATGTTGTGATAAAGACAGAATTATGAAAAGGTTAGTAGGTGTAGGCTGTAGACTGGAGGAAACAAAGGATTCCACATGTGGATGAGAAAATCAAGAGAAGAGGGGAAAAGGGCATTCATGGGAGGCGGCCTGTTGCTCGTGGGCAGGACTTCAGGGAGCAGGCAGATGAGGCGGAGGGAGATGAGATGCAAAGGCAGGTTTCCTAGTGTCAAATCTGTTGTGATGAAATGCCTTGATCAAAAGCAGCTTAAGGGAGAAGGGGTTTATTTTATCTCATAATTCCAGGCTGTATGCTATCACTTAGGGGAGTCACAGCCGCAGGTGCTGGAAATACCACATCATATAATGTCACCAGCAGAGAGAATGCGTGCACACATACCTCAGAGTCTTTTCTACTCTTATACAATACAGTGCCCCAAGCCTGGGATAGTACTGCCCAGAGTTGGCTGGGTCTTCCCACATCAATTAAGGAAATCAAGACAATCCCTCGCAGATATTCCCACAAGCCAAGTGATCTGGATAATCCTTCATCAAGACTCTCTTCGGAAGTGATTCCAAGTTGTGTCGAGTTGACAAAACTAACCATTTCAACAGGGTTGGGAAGCAGATGGAAGGAGGCCTTTCAGGCTGGAGGAAGCACCTCTATGTTCAGCCTCGTAAGGGACCTTTGTAGGCTCAACACCAGAAGTGAGGTTGGAAAAAGAAGGTTTACAGCTTTCATTGTGTTTGACAAAACAGCTAGAGCTCAACGTTGTCGGTGTTTGAGATAGTGTCTTTCACCTCATATTTCAATTATTAAAGGAAGGCCCAAAACCCAGGGGAAGAGCTATTCATATTCAGCATTATAAGGCCTCTCCTTGCCTTCTGTGATCCTGATAACACAGTTGGACTACAACCCGGATCTGCAAATTTACTCAAACGACTATTAAGAGAACAGGAGTTCATTTTAAATGGCTGCTTTATCAAAGCTATGTAGTAAGAAATCCAAATGCTTCTAACAAGAGTTGGTGAATCTGGATGCTAAAAAACCCACTAGAGCTGGGACTTTGTGGTGATTTCAGAATGGTGTCAATATGATCAATAGAATATAGATGTTCAGCCAGTGTTCTGATATGGACGCCACTTCAGTGTATTCCTTTGTGCACAAGTTGTTTCATAAGCAATAAATAGTCATCTATACCATTTTGAAATGTATTGATGAAAGCCTAAACATGGTTACTGGAAGAATATAAATTAGGTTTATATTATTATTATTATTATTATTATTATTTTCATAGTATTTCAGTAGGGTATTCCTGTCAAAGGTTACTCATAATAATTTTATTATTTCAAGTAGATTAGCCACTTAGATATGTCGAGCTAAGTCTCTGAATTTGGTTTTGTTCATGAAGTCATGTGTCAGTTAAAGTTTTTTTGTATTATTTAAATTTTGAACTTATTCATTACCTTTTTAAAAATTCTATTTTAAAAAAGTATATTTTAGAATATTTAGTAGTATATTTAGAAAAATAATTAGGGGACTGATGTCAAATGTTTGATGATTATCTTTCTAGAAATGTGTGTGCGTGTGTACATGTGTACTGTGTGTATGTGCGTGTGTGTGTGTGTGTGTGTGTGTGTGTGTGTTCGTGCGCGTGCATGTGTGCACATGTGTATATGAGATGGGGACTGAGTGAGTAGAAAAACAAGTTGAGATGTGACTGACCTTGTCTTAGGGTAGTTCTAGAAAGAGGTGACATTGAAGGACTAGAGGAAGAGTGATTTCCTATTACTTTACAAACCTTAAGAAGAGAAGTTGGGGCCAGCAGTGGCCCAATAGGTAAGAAGTTATTGCTTTCAAGCCTGCTGACCTGAGTTCAATCCCCAGAACCCATGCGGTGGAAGAAAATAACCAATTTCTGCAAGTTCTCCTCTGACCCCCGCATGAGAACTTTGGTACACGCAAATAAAATAAGTAAGTAAGTAAGTAAATAAATAAATAAATATAATAAAAAAATAAATATAATATAATGGTGGCTTTTTCCCATGCCATGTTTGTATTTTTAAAGAAAGATAGAAAAATGTACTTGTCAAAACCACTTTTCCTCATGTAGGTTAGCATGTGCACACCCTGGTTAGTCTTTTCTCTCTTACGGTGCTTCCAGCTTCCATTTCTAATATTTGAAATTTAAAAATTTTTCCTTCAACTTTACTAGTTCCATTTTCAGAGATTTTCACTCTGATCCACACTTTAATTACATTTGTTTTAAATATTTAGTTGGAGAAAAGTCCCATGATCACTCATAGAGTTTAATACTTTTTTCACATGTTTTGTTGAATGTTTGAATTCATGCCCACGCTTAATGCTCCTGTAATGAAAATATATGGATGGAATAATCTTCCATTCCATGCTCTGTTCTGTGAGTTATCGTGATTTATGGCCCATGATTTTCACATTCTGTCTGATGAGGCAGTAAATGATCTTTTCAGCTTTTTGAAAGTGCTCCTCACTCGAGGGGCAGACATTAGGTTTTGAGTTTCAAATACCTTTTCCTTACTGTCGTTTAGTGGTTGTGCTGCCTGAAGGGCCTTGACCCCTTGCTGTATCAATCATACATGGCTCAAGGGAGGTATCACGGACAGAAGTCTTTCACTGTCGTTCATTATTGCTCTCGCATTGTGTCGATCAAAAGTTAAATCACCCCATTCCTAATATTCTGAAGTAGACCAGAAATTAGCACACTTTGCAAAGAACGTTTTTTGGCAAATGGAGTGAAAGGCTGAGTGGACTAGGGAGAAGTAGAAGAAAATTTGATGTTTTTCATGGAAACAGGGGCATGTTATTTAACTTTTCTGGGGTTCTCTTCCCGTACTGTGAGGTAAAGGCAATAGATGGGACACTTTTCATCCCCACCTGATCCCAAGCCCAGCCATTCTGTGGCTGTTGACATCTGTTGGGTGGTGGTGGTGGGGGGGGTGTCTCTGAGCTGTGCAGAGTCCTAGGCATCTTCACAGCCTCCAGCTTGGAGACATGGCTGCATAAGCCTCAGAGGGCAGCAAGCCCTTCCTGGTGTTTGCAGGGACAAAGGACCGAATTTTAAAGGCAGTGGAGTTATACTTGTTAAACAACTTGAAGTAACTCTGAAAAGAGTTAAAATAACCTAGATATGGACTGCCACACAAGAGCTGCCATGAAAAAAATACCTAAAGTGGAATCTTCAACCAGAAAGATGAAAAATGAAGAAATACAAAGTCCTGGAAATTTCTAGAATGTGGTTTTATGAGCATGAGTGCTGTTGACCTTGTCCTGGGGAGGGGGTAAGATATGGGGAAGTTGAAGTCTTATGTTTGATTGGACAGTGGGAATGTTCTTTCTACCTGGAAAGTATTCATTATCACCAATGTAAGAAACTCACTGCTCTATGTGATATGTTGAACTGGTGCATTCGGGACCATCCGTGTCTTCTGTGGGGAGAACAAGGGCTGCGTCTTCTTAGGCTCCTGGTTCACTCTTGGTTCTGGTGGTATATGGAATTCTGTGCTAGACTGCGGTTCTACCCCTAGGTTGTAGCTCAGTTGTGAAGTCTGGAAGACATTAGACTCAGGCAGGGGGATTTCAACATTGGCCATGAGAAAAGAACAAATGTCTACTCAAAGTCTGAGCATCTTTGAGACGTTTACCTTTCCTTGTTCCTTTCTGTTGAGTTTTTTTCTTCTATTTGTTGTCTTAGGAAGCAAACTGTTTATAAACATACATCTTATAAGCAGTTAAAACACTATATTAAAAGCATGAAAGGACCATTTTGTTTTTAAAAGCTCAATTCAGCAGTGAATATTTTAAAAATAAATTTTCCTTTTATTTCCACAAATCTTCAAATTTATCCATCAAGGTGATTTGAAGCAGAGTAAAAATGCTATTTCTTTATCTAGGAATTCCATAAAAGCCAGTAATATCTTCATTTTACTCTTAGATTTACAGCTTTGAAAAACGTTTTCAGTGTAAAATGCCAGTGTGAGTTACTTTTGGGGCAAGCAGATGAGTTTCAAGAACTACTGGGATAAAGTAGCTTCATTTCTGAGAACCTAGACTGAGCCATTGTGCAGGTACCTGGCAGGGTCCAGCCTGTGACCTGGCAGTGACTTCCTTGACCAGCTAGGAGTAGTCCTTGAGATGAGAACTGGAAGTCTCAAGAGTGAGTAGTATCATTTCTTGTCATTTTAACATTGCCAGGATCTGCTCAAATCTGAGCCTGGAAATGATGTTAGGACCATTATCAGAATCAGACGGAGAGAGCTGATCCATGGTAGGAAGAAAAGGAGGACTAAGAGCAGGAGGAGAAGGATGTGGAAGGAGGGAGAGGTGAAGGAGAAGGAAAGAAAAGAGGAGGAGGAGGAGCTTTGTGTCTGGTGCTCAATCAGTTCTCATATCTCAGATTCCTTACTCAAGGACTGAAACCTTTCACACAATAAAAATACAGCAACACACACACACACATACACACATATGCACACACACAGACAGACACACACACACATGCACACAGACAGACACACAGACACACACACACACACACACTGACACACAGACACATACAGACACACACACACACACACACACACACACACACACACACTCCCCCCCAAGGCTTTAGATAACACACAGGTTCCTTACCTTCCTCTGATCCCAACTGGGAACCAGGCTTCCTCCTTTGATCCAGGTTAGAGCTGCAGGAGCTCAGGGGAGTGTGGTCACCCTAGCCACACAAGGCCTGACATGTCAAGAAAGATTTTGCATTCTGTAGGACTCTCTCTCCCCAGCCTGCGGAAGTGTGTGCTGTGCCATTTGGAAGGGAGTCCAACATAGGAACCCCTCACCTGAGGGATAAAGAAAAATTAGGGTGTTTAGTAATCAACTGTTTTAAAATTTAAGATTTTCTCTGAATATATTTACTTGTAATGAGTGATTTTCAGTAATTTTTGTTTTTAAGATTTTTAAAGATGGGAGAATTAAAGAAAAAAAAAACATCCAAAGGAAACAGTTTTTATAGCATCTTATCCTTAAACTACATCAGAAAATAACACTTTTTATTACTAGATTTTAAAATTAGCATATAAAGTAATGGATTTCATTACAACATTTGCATATATTCTTTGTTCCTGTCGATTACCCCTACTCTCCTCCCCTGTTCTCCACCCGCTCCCTCTGGTCCCCTCCTCCTTCAATAACCCCTCTGCTTTGATGTCACATGTATTCTATTACTTCCCCACCTTTATAGCTCCCCCTCCCCCGCTTTCATGTCTCCTGACCCCCCCCCCCAATACATATATTTATAAAGCACAAGCTCTAGGATCCCCACCAGAGGAAGTGTGTGAAACTGTTCTCTGGAGTCTGGCTGAGTTAACATAATGATTTCCAGGTCCATTCACTTTTCTGCAAATGTCATGATGTCATTTTCTTCACAGCTTAACAAAATTCCACTGTGCACGTGTACTGCATTTTCTTTATCTACTTATGTGTTGATAGATATCCTGGCAGGTTCCATTTCTTACCTATTGTGGAGAGTTCTGTAATAAACATGGATGTGCAAGTACTCTGTGGTAGGTCTGAAAACTTCTTTGGGTATATATCCAGCAGTAGCAAGCTGGGATATGTGGTGGTTTCAGTTGAATTTTTTTTAAAGAAACCTCTATACTAATTTCCACACTTGGTGGAAATTACACCAGTTTATACCCCGACTAGCAATGGGTAAGGGGTTTTCTTTTCTAGCAGCTTTGCCAGCATTGGTTGAGATTCACTAGGAGATGAACATAACCTATAGTAGGTGCAGGCCTCATCTTAAGTCATGGAGGATAGAAAACAAAATCTGTCTTCAGGATGCCGTTCTCTTTTTAAGGTGCTGACGTGGCTGTGGGGAGGAAACGGTGATGACTCACGGGAACCTTAACAGACTCAGAAAGCACATCCCTTTGTTCTGTGCTTCCCTTTCCAGGCATCTCTAGGACTAGGATGTTTTTCCTTACCTCACAGTAAATGTGCCAACACAAGAGTTTCTGCCCCTGGGGTCACCAAATTCTCTCTTGGGAGTGGCCATGTTGTAGGGGGGAATGACATTAATTGGGTGGGGGTGGCATGGTAGCTCCCTCACTCCACATGGATCTCCTCGTCAGCTCCCATTTGCTCACAGTGGACGGTAAGGGAGCCAAAGGAGACCATTGCTCTTGTTCGCCATTGTCACCCAAGGGTGGTAACCAAACAAAGGGCTCCAGATGTGTTTATGGCACGTACTTCAGCGGCCACCTGCAAAGACAGCTGCTTTCCTTTTCACTTATGGTTTCCTATCAGGAAGCAGGAACTCAGAGCTCACTAGTAGGCTTCCTCTCTGAGGGCAGTATTGTCCAGAGCCATCCTAGCTGTCAACTGTTGAGGATGATGTGAAGCTTTTTAACCTCGGTGTCACACCTGCCATGCAGCTTTGACCTCTAAATCAGCAAGAACACCAAGGCCAGGATGTGATGCTGCAATTGTTTTGGTTGATGAATCTCAGCAAAGAGCTGGGATTGGGGGGAATGGGGAAAGGTCATTTTAAAGTAACAGTAGAAAGGAGGTTGATACTATGGGAGCAACCTCAAAACACCTAACCTCTACTCCTAGAAGAGTGAAAGTTAGGAAGAGGAGTGAGGACTTATTTACTAGACCTTGAAACATCAGGATGAAGTCAATTATGAAGAGACACATTCCACCAAGAGGCCCAGAGCTGGCCTATGAGTGTTGAAGAGGGTTAAGATACAGCTATGAGTTTATTTATGAGTGACAGATGCTTGACTCCTGGAAGAGGCATGGATGTACCTCTCAGTTTCATAGAAAGTGGTTGCCTGATAGTTTCTCTTGCTAACAGAATCTTCCATGTGTTTATCACATTATTTTTATAGAGTGTAACATGAGAACAGAGCATGAACATCCCTAGACCCCTTACAGTTCAGGCTGTATGTGGCTGTAGCATCCTAGAGCTATCTGAAAGGTTGTTTGGAAAGTCCTAACTGAAGCATGAGCCATGGTCCTGGCCCTTCCACATACACTATCAGGCTGCAGACTGCTGCATTCCTTAGATGCCAGGCAGATTTCCACTTTCAGCTTTTCTTTTCACTTTATAAATAACTTTTTTGGTGCTTCATGGCAAGCATGCAGGAGCCTTTTGCATTTTATTGAGATTCTGGCCTGGGTGGCAGATATCAGGAGGGGCCTTCCACTCAGTGACTCATCTTCATACTCTCTGAACAGAGCCTTTACCTGCTCTGTAGGCACCACAGGGCCAATGGAATGAGCTCTTGATTAGCAGAGTGACCTGTGTTCCCTCCCTGGGAAATGAAGACATTGAGCCATGTTGTGGGGAAGTACCCTGCTCCTTTCCTGCATGCAGAAGGGAGAATTTTCTTCCGGGAAAGTAACACATGGATGTCTCTGGGCTCCCGCTTCTCATCTCCATTGCCACTCCCTTTGACATTGAGTACAAAGCGAGGACACAGTTGCCTTTAGCTACCTAGAGCCCATCATGAGCAAGAGGAGGGCCTTCCTTCAATAGCTAGTATGCCATGTATGCTGGCATATCAATTAATTCAGAATGTCAGGCATTTTAGGTATACTGAGACCAGGAGATTCTGGTTTGGGGTACAATGACCCCCCTACCACCAGATGGCAATGGGGAAGTGTTGCCTTTTCCCACAGTTTTGAAAGATTGTAATCTTCAGGAGGATGTGGCACCATGGTATTACATGAAGATTATGCAGCTGAACCCTCCTTCTGCCTCTCATCAGCAGTAATGGAAGGCTATAATTATCCCCAATTTACAGATGAAGAAATTGAGGCTTAGGGAGATTGAGTAATTTGCCTGCAGGTTCCATAGTTAATAGCTAGGCCTGTAACTCCAGTTTATCTGGTGCCCAGACTAGATAGACTCTGCTGAATCTTCTCATGTTTATACTCTGTTTCTCTTTGGCCCCACAGCAGCATGTATTGGATAACACAGTAGGTCCTTTAAAGATGTCTGTATGGAATTATGGGTAGGAAGATGAACTTCAGAAATCAGCAGATTGACCAGTTCCTAAGCCATCACCTGGCTGTCCCAGCTGTAAGATGTTTGCTGACTCAATTTCTCCATCTATAACAGAGGGACAATAGCAGTGCCTACCCTAGAGTTAGTTGTTAAAACATTCAATGAAGTTCTACATAGAATGCAGAATCAAGTTTTTGGTTAACATTCAATAAATTTGAACCATTATTATATTTTTAACCATAGTTTGTTGTCATCTCAGACAAGAGAATAGGTAGTTACCTTGTGGATGGTAAGAAACACACCTCTGTCCCCTCCGGAACATGCAGTATTGGAAGGTCATGCGCTCCTGGTGCATGACCAGGAAGGCAATTCTCCAAGCAGCATATGAAGCAGGTGCCCTGGTGCTCTCAAGCCACCTACAATAGGAGAAGCTGAAGGACCTACAACTAAGACATAGATTAACTTTGTGTGTGTGTGTGTGTGTGTGTGTGTGTGTGTGTGTGTGTGTGTGTGTGATACTCTTAACATGAGACGGGAAAAGCATTCTTAAACCAATATCCAATTTTGTTGAAAAAGACTTTTATAGTAATTTATAACATCCAGGAAGATTTTGTTCAAATATTTTCAGAGTCATTACCAGTACAGTGATACAAGTTCCGGGAATTCATATGACGAATTGTTTATTCCTAGCAAACATTCAATTTATTAGAAGTCCAATTTGTTGGAGAAGGCTTCCTAAGAGGTTGAATTGGCAATGAGAATGAGTGGCTCCTGCTGGCACAATAGAGTGTGAGGACACCCAGACAGAGGGGAGCGCCCGAGAAGAGTCTGGCAGAGTTGGTTCTCAGCCATTCCTCTTCTTGACTTTTCTTGATAAGTACTACCTTGAACCATATCTTAAAAAAAAAAAAGTATTGTGAGCTGAGTGTGGTGGCGCATGGCTGTAATTATGGCACCTGTGTGATAGACAATGAGGAAATCAAGTCAACCTTGGCAATATAGACAGTTCCAATCCAGCCTGGGCTATATGAGACCCTGAGACAAACAAATCAAAACAACAAAGTATTAAGAATAATTTTATTAATCGTTTCTGCTATATTGAACATGGAGTGGCTTAAACACAATTTGGAGGCCAAGAAGCATATACCTAAGCATATACCTAAGATGCTGGTGGTGAACTCTGTCTGGCAGGGCTTTGATGAGTGCTGTTAGTGCTACAGAGGAGATGGTTTGCCAAAACATCTGTCCTCTCCTGATAATGGCAGAGATGAGTGCTGCAGAGGAAAGGCTTTCATTTATTCCAGGAAAATGATTTCCACCAATCATTATTTTTCAGAGAGATTGAGCCATACCGTTCTATAAAAATTATTGCCCTGAAATTTATTTGATTCTTACTCAGTATATTTTATTCAATTTGTTAGCTGAATGAAGACATGTCATACTTTTTTTCCCTTTCTTTCCAATTCCTCATACTCAGATGATTTTTAGATTTTGTTTCTTTCAGAGGAACTACAGAAATAATTTTTTAAAATTCTCTGCCTTGGGACTGGAGAGATGGCCCAGGAGTTAAGAGTATGTACTGCTCTTGTGGAGGATCTGAGCCCAGTTCCCAGCACGCATATCAGACTGCTCAGAACTGCCTGTAGCCCTAGCTCTAGGGGGTCTGATCCCTCCACAGACACTTGCCATCACACAGACCAAGCTATACACATAATTAAAAATAAACTAAATTAAGAGTTCTCTACCATGCAATAATTTGGTCACATTTGATGGCTGTAGAAAACAAATTGTCTACTTGACGCTTTTTATTTTACATTTAAAAATTATCTTTCGTTTTACATTTATGAGTGTTTTGCCTGAATGAGTATCTGTGTGCCACTTGCCTGCCTGGTGCCTGTGGAGGCCAGAAGAGGGCATTGTATTGCCTGAAACTGGAGTTATAGAGAGTTGGGAGCCACCATGTAGATGCTGGGAATTGAACCGGTGTCCTTTGGAAGAGCAGTCAGTGTTCTTACCTGCTGAGCCATTGTCTTTCTAGCCTCTGTTCTTGGCACTTTCTAAAAATAAGTGACTTGATTTAAATATTTGAAGATTGTTTACATTTTCCATTTTAAAGATGGAGGCACTGAGGAAAAGTAACTCCTCCTGGTTGCTTAACCCTGAGTGGGTGGGGCCACTGTGATTGGACTTAGGTATGTGTGGTGGGATGCTTTCTCTCTTTCCATTGATCCATAAATTCATGGTATAAACTGGCTCCCATTTCAGCATTAAACATTTAGTATACTTAAATGCATTTCCCTTTTGTTTTCAATTCAAAGTTCACTACTATATTAACAGAACACGTCCTTGTAGGAAAATGGTGAGCATGTCCGGTTTCTGTTATTCATTTTTCATTTGGAGGAACAGCTGGGAAACATTATGTCCAATGACTGCCTCTGACTTAATGACTCAGGTTTGCGTCATAGTGTGGGGCTTCTCACACCCTCTCCAAGCCATCCCAAGGAGTGCTTTTGGAGACTGCTGACCAAGGCAGGTTTTTGTGAGAGGAGCATACCAGGAGTTTCAGAATTCACTGCTCAGGATAAGAGCTTATATCCCTGTGGGAGGAACTGAACCTCATCTTGTGTGAACCATCTAGACTGATTTCTCACAAGGAAGCAAAATTCCCCTAGAGAGGAAGAAGGAAGAATCACGGTTACATGTCAGACAGTCACAACTACAGCCATTGTGATGGCTATTTTTTCGTGGTCAACTTGAGTACATCTGAAATGAACTAAAACCCAATTATCTGGGTACACATGTGAGGAATTTTCTTCTTAATTTAATCATTTGAAGTAGTAGGGACCACTTTTAATCTGGACCTTTTGAGGTATGAAGATACATCTTTAATCCAGATCTTTTGAGGTGGTAAGATCCACACCTTCTGCTGGTGGCCTTCGTAAAGGACATGGAAGAAGGAAGCTTTAGTTCTTTGATTGCTTTCTCACACTCTCCCTTTCAAGTCCATTCCTTCACTGGTATCAGAGCCTACTTCTTTGGGATTCTGAGGTATACTGAAGACTAGCTAAGATATCTAGCCTTGTGGACTGAACAACTACTGGATTTTTGGACCTTTAATTGGTAGACAGCCATTGTTGGAGTAGCGGGACCACAGTCTATAAGCCATTCTAATATGTGTGTGTATTCAATATATATTTATACTATAAATTCTATTTCTCTTGACAATCATGACTAGTACAGCCTTTATTATGTTCTTAATAACTACATGGAGATATGGGTGAGTGACTGGGTGGAAACATAGAAGCTCTAGAGAAATGTGTGGCTGAAGATCTCATTAGATTCTAAAATTGTTTAGATGGAACATAAAGAAATGGGGCTGGATGAAGGCCAAGAGCAGGACCCCGAGGCACACACAGTCCATTAAAAATGGAGCCTGCAAGGCAAAGAACAGGCCCCTAAATTCAGAGATGAGAAAGTTACAGCTGAAGAAACACCTGTAATGTTCATGAAGCAAGATCCTTAGGCCCTAGTAAGCAACAAAGTATTTGTTAGATTCATTTATAAAGATTTCATAATATGAAAACTGACAGAAGGTGACCAGTGACTGGAATTGTACGTAAAGGAGGAGCAAACTAGAGAAGAGAAGTGTTTTGATTTGGCTAAGGAAGAGGGCTCATGGTTTCACGATGTGGAGCAACAGATCTGGGAGGTGGGACATGTTAGAAGACTGGAAGGCTTCGGCTGTCATCAGGTCATAATTCATTTCCATGTCTGTAATAAAAATGGTGAGCTTAGGCACTCTCTAAACTATCTAGAGATACCATATCTAGAGAGAGGAAGCTCAATGCAGAGAGCTGGTTGATAGAAACTGTCATAGTCACTGTTCTGTTGCTATGATAAAACACCATGACTAAAAAAAACTCATAAAAGAAGGCATGTAATTTGGTTTGTGGTTTCAGGGGGTTAGAGTTCATGATGGTGGAGCAAAGGGAGAGATACAAGTTCACATCTCGATCCACAACCAAGAGTCAGAAACATGGGGAATAGTGAGAGTCGTTTGAAACCTCAAAGCCCACTCCCAGTGACATACCTCATCCAACAAGGCCACACCTCCTAATCCTTCCCAAAGAGTTCTACCAAGTATTCAAGCATAGGAACCTATGGGGGCCATTCTCATTCAAGTCACCACAGAAACATTTGAGGATACAGGGACACATAACTAGAAGGCCATGGGGCAATAGACTTTGACATCTGATTAGCTGAATGGGGAGCATGTTTGAAGGAAGATCGGGACTTTTCTTTGCTAGAGAAAGGGGTCAAGGGTCCACTGATTTTGCTTAAGATTATTACAATAAATGAATGGTAGATACCTAAGTACATGGTCAAAAGATGATGGAAAGAGGGAATTGAGAGAAAAAGTTAAAAGATAATAGAGAGGAGAAAACTGAAGGAGTGAGATTCCAAAGGGGTATGTGGGAGGAGTGAAGCATCTTATTAATTAGCCAGGATGGAATCAAGATTGGTGAGATGCATCGGCTTCTAGAGATGCGCAGATGGTCACAGTCAGGGAATACCTGATTTGGTACATAATGGCCCATAAGTTATATCAGCTCACCCACTTTGACCTAGAGCTGTAAAATATGTAACATTGGAAAGTTCCTGATGGAATTTGGTGTAATTTTTATTAGAACATTATCTGCATGTGTTTTGGGTTACAAGAATAAGACTAAACTTTTCACAAGGTAGACCCTAGACCAGCTGATAAAACTAAGACAGGGAATGGCAACTTCAGAGTACTCCACCCCTGTACTCTGTCCAGCCCTGGAACCATGTTTCCCTCTGCATTCCTTGGTATTCTGGAGCTGTTGATTCTTTTAGAATCACTTAGTAACTCCTTTTCTCAAGGATTTTCAATAGTCCATTTTTAACATACAATTGTACATTTATACAAATTCACACCACTTGCTGCACAACTTTGCTTTGGTGCTCGCTTAAGACACGCAAGCTAGGCACAGGGATGTGCATTGTGGTTTTCATGGGTCTTGGCTCTCCATGTCCCAGAAGTCAGAGGTTTGCATTGCTTTACTTATATGGAGTTTCTTTATCTGCCCCTCAACTTAATGTTTTTATTAATTATTTGGGGATTTCATACAATGCACCCCAATTACACTTGCTTCTCATTCCTCCCAGATACACCCACCCTTGTGACACCCCCTCAAAAAAACCCTCCCAAGTCCAATTTGTGTTGCCCACATGCTAACTGGACATGGTCAAACTCCCAGTGGTCAGCCCCTTAAAGAAAACTGAGTGTCCTGTGCCCCATCCAACCCCCAGAAACCATCAACTTGGAAGAGCTGCACTTTCGCATCTTTATCACAATTTTTAAGGGCTCTCTTCAAAAGTGTCATGTCTGAACTGTTTCTTTTTGGGGGTGAGAATGGGGGAGAGGTTGGCACAGAAGCCTTCACTGTCTCTCATTCTCAATTATGAGTCTGCAGTCATCAGTACCACCGCAAAAGAAGCTCCCCTGACCACAGCAGCATGGCCTCTGGCGGCAGCACAGATCGTGAACTTCAACATGGTTTCCATCGACGTGGTTTCTGGTGACGTCATGGATCACAGAAGTCTTTTGAGGAGGCTTAACCCAGGAAAGGAACCATTCTTCATCTCGGGTATCTTGTTGTTGCTCAGACTCAGGGTGATCATGTGGTTGGTCAGCATGTCCAGGGACTGGGTATTCGAGAGCTCCAAGCTGCTCTACACTACCTGACCCTTGGCACCAGCCGCCCTGCCGGTAACTCAGACATGACCATTATGTTTGCAGCCTGTGGGCAATGCTGCACCCCATGCTCCCCTCCCCCAAACAGGGCAAGTGGCACAATTAGCAGTAGCAGTGCCAGCTCCAGGAGAGGGCCTGGTGGTGGCCCAAGCTTCCCAATGGCTGAGGACTGGCTCTACCCAGTAATGACATTCTCTCCTTCACCCCACCCCCACTGTACCTGTCACTGCTGCCACATCTCTAGTTCCACCTGCCACGATGGCTCCACGCCGCAGGCCTGGACTGTGGGCTGAGTGGCACGCTCAAATACCTGTCGCCATCTTGCTACTTCATTCCACCATCTTTTCCCCCTCTCCTTGTTTTTATTTTCAATTAGGGGGTCTCACTATGTACCCCAAGCTTGCCTGGAACTTACCTCTGCTGCTTCTTACTCCTGACTCCTGAAATTCCAGGTGTGTACCAGCATGCCAACTACAGCTCTGTGGTGTGTGTGCGTGTGCGTGTGTGTGCGTGTGTGTGTGTGTGTGTGTGTGTGTGTGTGTGTGTGTGTTCTTTACCTTTTCTAAGAAGCCACCACTCACTTCTACTCTGAAATCATTATCCCCACCCCCGACACGTGTTCCTTGTTCTGCGTCCTGCGCTTTAGTTGCTTTAATGGGAACTTCCTCATTGTTTTAGTGTATAGTTTTCAATCTTACACACACTTTCCAGTATCGCCTGTCTCTACATCATGGTGCAGATTTCACTCAGGCCACCAGAGGACAGGGACAACCCCCACTGACCCTGTCTTCAACTGCTTGTGTTCTACGATTCCTAGCACGCTATTTATGCTCATCAGATGAATTTTAAGTTAAAAAATGTAAGTGCTTCAAAACTGCTCACTCATACATACAATGATAGGCTAATTCCTAGCCCTTCTAAACTATTCATGAAATCAGAACCCTCCTGAATCTTTTGAAAACTATGTGGAGTTACTTTGGGTTATTGTTCAGATTTGAAAGCAAAGGACTCACAGGCAACTGTTCTCCCCGAAGTTCACACTGCTCACAGTTTCTAAGAGAAAAATCCATTTCCTTTCCTGCATTAGACAGATCATAAAAGTTGCAATTTAGTTCTTCAGCTTGATTCCTCAGAGTTGTGTTTAATTAGACATCATCTGGCATGTTTCAGTTCAGGCTGTTGCCTGTCACCACTGGTGTCTCAGTCACTAGGGAGCTTAGAGAAGTGCAGAGTCTTGGTGCCCTGCTCAGGCCTGCTGAACCCGTGCATTTGAACAGTGTCCCCAGTGCTGGCTCGTGTCCAGACCTCACAAGCTCCATTCTGTGCTATGGATCTCGTGTTACAGAAGAGTACATGTACATCACAACTCTACGGTACCCTTCTGTGTGCTTCATATATTCTGATGATGTAATTCTGTATCTATAAATATTTTACATAAAATGCTGTATCTCTCTGTTATTGTTGGTAATAGATGGGGCAATATGCTGTTATTTTCACTACCTGGAATGCATTTAACTTCTTCCTTTATGTAGAAATACAGTCAAAAGTTTCCACTGTCCTGATTAATCTGTAGTGGATAAACAACCTCAACCCTCACCTGTAGCAATAGGCATAATGTGTGTGTGTGTGTGTGTGTGTGTGTGTGTGTATGAGCATGCACACATGTGTGCAACATGTGTATGCATGTATATATGTATGTGTACATATGCATATGGGTGTATATGTACATATATATATGTGTGTGTGTGTGTATGTATGTATGTATGTATGTGTGTATTTATAAGAGTGTGTATATTTTGTCATTTCTCTATGATTGCTTTGGAAATTTCTCATGCTCCTAACTGTGGATTCTGTTTACAATGAATTGTATTTTTCATTTTCAAGTCCCTTAAAAAAACAGAGGGCTTAATTATACAAGTAAATATGGGAATAAAAATTCATTTTGTTAAAAATGCATTATTCATATGTGGTGCAGTTTGCATGGTCCTTCTTGACAATTTATTCAAGCAAACAATGACAAGTGAGTGGATTATTAATTTTAGACAGCTTATGCTTGTGACAGAATTCCAAAGATTTGGGTAGAAGTAAGTCTTCTGCCTCCAACTTCTATCCATGCTGAACCGACTCTCCTCTTTTAAGGTGGCTTTCCCTTTTTAAAAAATTTTTAAATTAATTCTATTCTCATATATTAATCCTGAATGAAGTTTCCCCTCCCCCCTCCCCTCTCAGTCCCACCCACCCATCCACCTCTCCTCCATTGTTTCTCTTCAGAAAAGGGCAGGCCTTCCATGGATATCAACCAGCCAATGTATATCAAGTTGCTATGAGATGAGACACCTCCCCTCATATTAAGGCTAGACAAGGCAACACAATAGGAGAAAAGGGTCCCCAAAACAGGCAAAAGAGTCAGAGACAACCCCTGCTCCCACTATTAGGAGTCCCACAAGAAGACCAAGCTACACAACTGTCACATATATGCAGAGGGCCTAGGTCAGTCCCATGCAGGTTGTCGGTTCAGTCTCTGTGAGCCTCTATGAACCCAGGTTAGTTGATTCTGTGGGTTTTCTTGTGGCTCCCACAATCCTTCCTCCCCCCTTTCCACAACATTCCCCAAGCTCCACCTAATGTTTGCCTGTGGGTCTCTGTATCTCTTTCCATTAGTTGCTGGGTGCAGCCTCTCTGATGAAAATTAGGCTAGGCACCGATCTATGAGTAGAGCAGAATATCATTTGGAATCATGTCATTGACTTTTTTTTCTCTAGTCACATTTGGTTCTACTCTAGGTCTCTGAGCAATCCAGCATCTGTGTCCTGGCCTTCTAGGCAGTGTCGGGGTGGTCTCTATCTCATGGCATGGGTCTCAAGCTGGACTAGTCATTGGTTGGTCATTCCTCCTACAATTTCTGCACCACCTTTACCCCAGCACATCTTGTAGGCAGGACAAATTGTAGGTTGAAGGTTTTGTAGCTGGGTTGGTGTCCCAATCCCTCCACTGGAAGTCTTGTTTGGTTACAGAAGATGGCCAGCTCAGGCTTCTGCTAGGAATCTTAGCTAGGGTCACCCTCATAGATTTCTGAGACTTTCCATTGCATTAGGTTTCTAGCTTGTCCCAGAGATGCACCCCCCCCCCAGTTCTAGTTGTTTCTCCAAGTACTCTCTCCCTCCATCCTTCCCCTACCTGATGCCCCCTGTTCCCATCTCCCCACACTCCCATCCACCCTAGATAGCTATTCTATTTCCCCATCCCAGGGAGTTTCATGCGTCACCCCTGAGCCCTCCTTGTTATGGAGCTTCTCTGGGTCTGTGGATTGTAGCTTGGGTACCCTTTACTTTGTAGCTAATATCCACTCATAAGTGAGTATATACCATCTTGTCTTACATACCTAACTCAGAATGATTTTTTTTCTAGTCCATCCATTTGCCTGAAAATTTCCTGTTGTTATTTTTTTTTTAATAGTTGAGAAATACTCCATTGTGTGAATGTATCACATTTTCTTTATACATTCTTTGGTTGAGGGGCATCTAGATTGTTTCCGGGTTCCGACTATTACAAATAAAGCTCCTATGAACATAGCTGAGTAAGTGTCTTTGTGGCATGATGGAGCATCCTTTGGGTATATGCCCAGGACTGGTATATAGCTGGGTCTTGAGTTAGGTTGATTCCCAGTTTTCTAAGAAACCACATAATTGATTTCTAAAGTAGACATACAAGTTTGCACTCACACCAGCAATGGAGGAGTGTTCCCCTTGCTCCACATGCTTTCCAGCATGAGCTGTCATTTGTGTTTTTGATTTTATTCATTCTGACAGGTATAAGATGGAATCTCAGAGTCATTTTGATTTGCATTTCTCTGACAGCTAAGGATGTTGAACATTTCTATAAGTGCTTCTTAGTAATTTGAAATTCTTCTGTTGAGAATGCTCCATTTAGATCTGTACTCCATCTTTTAATTGGATTATTTGATTTGTTGATGTCTAGTTTCTTGAGTTCTTTATATACTTTGGAAATTATACCCCTGTCAGATGTAGGGTTGGTGAATATCTTTTCCCATTTTATAGACTGCCGTTTTGTCCTATTGACAGTGACTTTTGCCTTGCAGAAACTTTTCAGTTTCATGAGGCTACATTTATTAATTGTCGATTTTAGTGTCTGTGCTTATTGGTGTTCAGTTCAGGAAGTTGTCTCCTGTGCCAATGCCTTCAATGCTATTCCCAACTTTCTCTTCTATCAGGTTCAGTGTTTTATATTGAGGTCTTTGATCCACTTGGACTTGAGTTTTGTGCAGGGTAGTAGATATGGATCTATTTTCATTGTTCTATTTGTTGACATCCTGTTGGACCAGCACCATGGTTAAACATGCTTTCTTTTTTCCATTGTATAATTTTGGCTTCTTTGTCAAAAATTAGGTGTCTATAGGTGTGTTGATTTACATCTGGGTATTTGATTTGATTCCATTGATAAACCTGTTTTGTTTTAGTGCAAATACTATGTGGATTTTATTACTATAGCTCTGTAGTAGAACTTAAAATTAGAAAAGTTTTTTCTAACCCTTTACTCTGAGGTAATGTCTGTATTTTATGTTAAGGTATATTTTTGGAGGCAGCAGAAAGCTAGATCCTGTTTTTGCATCCAGTCTATTAGCTTGTGTCTTTTTATTGGGGAATTGAGTCCATTGATGTTGAGAGATATTAATGACCAATGATTGTTAATTCCGGTTATTTTGTATTTTGTTGTTGTTGTTAGTGTGTGTCTGTGTGTCTGTGTGTGCGCATGTGTATGTGTATGTATGTGTATATGTGTGGTGTGCTTCTTTTAGTTTTGCTGGTGTGAAATTATTTATTCCCTGTGTTTTCACAGGTGTGGTTAACCTCCTCAGGTTGGAATTTTCTTTCTAGTATTTTCTATAGGGCTGCATTTGTGGATAGATATTGTTTTAATTCAACTTTATCATGAAAGTTTGATGTAGTCAGGGCTAAGACGGTGGACTCTGAGATCATGTAAGACTTTGAATCCCAGCCAGTTGCTCTGTAGAGAAGCTGCTAGACTTCACTGTGCCTTGGTTTTGTCACCTGGAAAGTGGGAACCGCTGAGGGTAGGAGTTTCTGAGAGGAACAAATGAGATAATTCATGTGACATGCTGAAAATCAACTCTTGGCATGCAACAGTTAACAAGTACAAGTTAAACAGTGTGGGTATTTCTTTACATCCTTGTCATTTTTCATGCATAATAGTAAGTAGTATTTGTTTAAATATGTTGCTTTTAGAAACCCAGCAACATGAGATTTTTCAGTTGAGCACATGGAGATTGGCTGTCTTATGGATGGATTTTTTGGCTCCAGAGCATTCAACTTTGTGGATAAACTTATTAATTTTGATATATGAATTTTTATTATTTGTTCAATTTATATAATTTAAAAATATTTTCATGTAAAATTTTAATATGAATGTATTTGATTTATATAATTCACAGATCCAGCTTTCAACTGGTGGCTATTGGGCTGCTTTCATTCTTGTGATGTGAGGAAGCCCTGGAAGTAAACTGTGAGTCCATGCAGTGCAGTGTGTGACCAGAGGTTTCTAGAGACAGAATCAAATTAGGAAATGGTCACAGCATAGGTTCCAGGACAATGTACTTCATCTACAAAGTGTGAAAATGCTCACTTTTGACGGTCACATTTCAACCTTAATGTTCAAAAATTCAGTTTTTTTCAGGTGTAATAAGAATACCTATTTGGAAATTTGATCAGGATTCCTAGGTTCTCTGGAACAGTTAGTGGGTAGAGGCAGGGAGATGGTGCTTACTCCTTAAGTAATGTTGGAAGGGACAACAGATGTCTATGGGAATTCCTGTGAAATCCACAGCACATTGTCCCCATAGTCACCAACTGCTAAGGATTCCTGAGCTATGGGGAAAAAGCAAAGAGTTTGGGAAGAGAACATGAACAACGGTGCATTTCATTAGTTTGCATCAGAGCCTGGCCTCTCTCTGCCCCTTGAACTTGTCTTGGCTGAGCAGAGCTGTCTGTTGGTCCAGTTTCTGAGAGAGCCTTTCTCGTTCCTTCACACAAACAGGCCATTGTGCAGATCTTATTGCTTCCCAAACGGACCATATAGCTTTTGTCGGGAGGTAGGTGGGCAGCTTTCTCTGTTTTCAGATAAAATCTCTCAAGTAAGACGTGTTGATTTCAGCTTCCAGTATCTTATATTATATGACCTTTAGTAATATTTTTTGGACAGCCTAAAATATTTTTAATCCCTTCTTACATATTTTATTGTTTATAATAAATTTAGCCACTGTGTTTTATATAGTTCATGACACACTGCCCTCCTGACACATAACTCTATGGCAAGTGCTCAAGGCTATATTTGCATATACAAATGAGCTGAAGAAGTGAAAAATGAAAAGCAAAAAAATTAGCATTCTAAGAGGAAACAAACACTTGGACATTTTTTTAGTTACTGACATTGATCCAAAAATACTTGTTGGCTATTCAATGTGTTGATCATGACACACTGTCAAGGGTGAAAGCAGTGTGGTGGCTGACCTCTCGGAACCTGCTTCAGAACACCTGGTCTGTGAGGCTGAGCTTGGCAGTCTTGAGCTTGTGCGGAGGTTGTTCTCAGCCCAGACGGATTCTTATTAAAGGACCAGACAGACAAGGTTCACAGGTGCTTGGGGGTGAGCAAAATCACTTAATTGCCTCCCTCCACTTATCATTTTAAGGACCAAAGGAAACTCTTCGTGTATTTCTGAGGAACTGAGCACCAAACAGTACTTGCCAACATTGTGGTCATTTATTGTTTAGAAATTTGATAGCATCTCAACAGGCAGTGGGAACTTGTGTCTTTCCCCTTTCTTTAGAATCTACTCAAAACAATTGATGCTATCACGTATCAAATAGCTGTCATGGATAGCTCCTGCTGTGTGCTGTCTTTTGTCAATTAACTATGAATAGTCACATGCGTCAAGAATAGAGATATTCATGCATTCACTTATCTTTTACATATCTACATGGTTTAGATAAAATAGCATTAAGAGAATTTAAGAGGCATGTAGGGACAACTGAAACTCACACCCATGTCCTTCTCTCTCACCCAGTACAAAGGTGCCTCTACTAACATAAATATCCACCATGCCTGTTACATACATTTTTTCTCAAAATAAGAGCTCATTATTACTCCAAGTTCAATAACCCTTAATGTTAATTATGATCAATTTTAATGTTGCTATTGATTCTCAGTGGCTCTGTAAATTGTCTTTATTACTTCTCTGCAGACTGAGACTTTATGACTTCTCTGCAGACTCACTGGCAGGTTGTCAGAACTGCCTTTTCTCTTTCCAGTGATCGCTGGTAGCCACAGAGTCTTTCATCAGCATCTGGTGATGGCCAGAACTTAGCATGCCTGCTTCTTCCCGCAGGGTCATCGTCTAATTCTCTTAGCATCATGGTACATGCCATGTGGTGCCCACTTATTACACACACTCACCTGGTGTTTCTAGCATTTGTCTCTTATCTTGTTACTGAGTAATATCGATTTCTGTCTTCATGAATTCTTCCCAGCACTGCCAATTTTCTTCCCTCTTTGTCTTCGACATCTCTTTTAAAGTCATGTTCAATAGGCTTATCCTAGATTTGCTGAGTTCTCACTGAATTTATTTTCCTTTTACTTAGAAGTTTTATTGAATTTTCTCTGACATACTCCCCCCCACACCTTCTGTGGTTTCACCAATCCTGCTCTGACAGGATTTTTTTTTTTAAACTTTCTTTCATCCCCAATTTTGTGCAGACTCGGGGCTTGGGACACGGTAGGCACAGTGTAAGCCAACCCTTACACTCAGTCCAGACACTCGCTGTCCTGGGAGCTGTTCCTAGGCAACACCCACATCATCAGTTAGGTTGCTGACACAGTATTTTTTTCTGCCTCTTCCAGCCTCCCTCTAGCATCAAGCAAGGCCTTTCCCCATGCTTTCCATTGGGCCAGAAAAGCAAAAATGATGCCCATGGCACCAGAGACACTGATGACTGGCTTTTCTTCATGGAGTTATTGGTAGTTCAGCAAGTTTTCCATTGCTTTCCATGAGATTATTTCCCTTGGTTCTAGGTAAAGAGGGCAACAAAAGATCCAAGAAACACTTCCCCCAAGTCCAGCAAGGTGAACCAGTGAGTTCATTTGGGTTGCTTATAGGAGCTTGGATCTTTGTTTACTTACAAGAGGATGGGTGTCTCAAAGGCACCTGCATCACTAAAAGGCTCACGCCAGCAGTAACAACATACAAAAGTCATGTCCTTTGTGCAACTGTGGGGTGCCTCCTTGCGAAAGAGTCTCCTCTCGCACAGCATTGATTTATTGCCCATATAGCCTCAGGAAGGGGATCTGTGACCTTCATGGGCCTCTTGAATCTCCTCACTCACTGTAGAAGGTGATGCTCCAATCCACAGGAAACAGTTACAGAGCGGAAATCTATGATTTTCACTGTAAGCCTTTGAACCAGCTGTCCTATTTTCTCACTCCACACCCACCCTTCAAGGTTAGCTGCTTCTGCGCTTGATAGTGGAGAAGGAGATGGATACCATGGGAGGTTAATGATCTCATACAGTTCGTACACATCTGTACTGGGTGGGTTCTACTCCTAGTCTCTGGGACAGTCTAAACTAGTCTATACCAAAGCTATTCAGTACTAAAGTATGTTTTATCCCTTTGGTCTGCTTCAGTTGAACCATCTCCTTCATATCTTAATTAGAGGGTTTCTGGGTTATTCCCTGCTGTTGTATCTTAATACTCTTGCATCATACTCCATAGGGTTATTCATTTCCCCCAGTTGATTTGTTAATAACCTCAGTATATTGTTTCCTTTGTTCATTATATTAGAAGCAAGTGACTAGCAAGTCCTGTTTCCCAACTTCCTGCCCTAATAAGGACAGGCCCCCACTAATTATAGTGTTTTGCTCTAGCAATCTAATAATGTCCAAATCAAGGTTATTGATCTTGTTCCTTTTAGTGAATCTGGCTTTGCTGTTACAGAACATTTATTGGATCCTGTCATTTGTGTACAAACTGTGTATTTACTCTTTACCCTGGATGAGCACTGTGCTGGTGTTCATGCCAGCATATTTCTAAGAAATGTCTGGCTCATGTTCGGATAAGATCATGAGAAATTTAGGGTATGTCTTAGTCTCATAAGATACCATAAAATATGTCTTGCATGTGCCCATGTGTGTGTATGTGCCTTTGGAGGTCAGAGGTCAATAGGTGTCTTTCTAAATCGCTCTTTATCTCTCATTAAACCTGGAGCTCACCAGTTTTGCCAGGCTTGCCTGGCCAGAAAGTCCTAGGATCTGCCAGTCTCTGCCTTCTCAGAACTGGCATTATAGGTGTGAACTGCCACACCTGGCTTTTATGTGAGTGCTGGGTATCAAACTCAGGTCCTCATGGTGGCACAGCAAACACCTTACCAACTGAGCCATCTCTCCAATGCCTTGATAATGATTTTTAATCTGCATTATGAAGTCTTATATTACATGCCAGAGGTCATTATCAGCTGTGTTTTCTGGTTGAGAATGAATTTCAGCTTACTGAGCATCAACATTTTTCTTTCTGTTGTCTTTTTATGAGAGGTTAAGGGTTGTCTTCCAAGTTTGTTTTTTTCTGACTAAGAAATTAGGTATTGCCAATGGTGGAAAGCATAGAAAAGTATTTAAATAATAAAATACTGTAATCTATCTTCTAGGGAAATTATAGTGATGATCACTAGTGACCATTTTGGTATATTTATTTTAAATCCTGTATGTGAACACACACACACACACACACACACACACACACACACACACGTTTCCTGAGCTGGGAAGCTGGCTTCATGGGTAAAGGGCACTAAAGGGCACTTTATATGCAAGCCTGATTGAGGCCTGATGATCTAGTTTGATCCCAGGCACCTACAGTAGGAGAGAGACCACAAATTGTCCTCTGACCTCTACACATACTCACCGCATGTGTACACCTGCACTCATACTCATACTATACAGATACAACTACCCACCACAACAATGATATTAAATAAGTAAAAAGACACCTTTGCTAGGCATAATTTAAATAGGAATGTAGAATATTGGCATATGGATTTGTCATAATTTATTAGCCATTCCATTACTTAGAGTTAGGTATTCCATCCCTGCATTATGTATCATGGCCCAATGTACATCTTAATACATTTATATCTTTATATATACATTCGTGACTGTTTTGTCTAGATTTACACTTTTAGGAATTGTATTTATTATTGTGTGTGTATGATGTGTGTCTGTGTGTCATGATGTGTGTGTTGTGTGGAGGTCTGAGGACAAATTTGTAGGATTGGTTCTTTCCTTCTACTGCAGCAGGCTTTCTTTTGGGCCACCAACCAGCTCTCAAATCATGACACAGAGACGTATTATTAGTTATGAATGCTCGGCCTCATCTTAGCTCTTACTTTAATCTGTTTCTCTTGATCTACATTTTGCCTTGGGCCTTTTTCTGTCCTTTCTCTCTGTATGTCCTACTTTCACTGTTTCTAGTGTTTGCTGGCTGGTGGCTGCCTGGCTTCCGGCCCTGGGTGTGCTCCTTTCTTTCTCTACTCCCTCTTCTCTATCAAGCTTAGATTTCTCCTGCTTATTCTCTCTACTCGCCAGCCCCATCTATCCCTCCCCTGCCTAGCTATTG
>CABHPP010123429.1:2420-28352 GCA_902168425.1 Peromyscus attwateri | reverse complement strand
TATATATATATATATATATATATATATATATATATATATATATATATTCTAAATGAAAGAGACCAGCCTGAAAAGCTACTTACTGTGTGATTCTGACTGAATGAGAAAATAGGAAAACAAACTATTTGGACTAAAACATTTGGTGGTAGGAGGGATGGCTGTGGGAAGCACAGGGCAGTTGTAGGGCAGTGACACTAGCAGCCATCATGGGGACATGCCCTAGCAGCAGAGTGCATGCGTCTGCTACAAAGAGTAGATTAGAGTGTGGGCTTTGTCACTTCGAATGACTTGACACTGGCCTGTCAGTTGTAATGAATGTCCCAAGCCAACGGGAAATATGAATAGTAATGAAACCCAGGGTAGGTGCTTGGGAATGTATGAGAGCTTTGCTGTTCCTGCTCAGTTTTTCATAAACCTACGTGTCTAGAAAAGTTTATTTTTCACTTAAACATTTAGCAAAGTCATATGATCCAATTTTAGTTTCCACAAATACAATTTCATTAGAGTACACAAACAGCCCACTTGGAGAACTTTGGTGGCATCCCTTTTCTGGTGCTTTAAACATCGTTATCTATAACCGTCTGCATAAGCTTAGTCTGGGAGCCAGTGTCCTCTTTTGGATCCTGTTGGCCTGGATGGGAAGAGCCCTTCCTTCCCCCTGGTATATTTACTCTTTCGTGGCTTTCTCTGTACTGGTGTGCTTTCGTTTTTGAAATCTCCGGAGGCTGGGCTATTCAGCAGCCCAAGTATTCTTTCACTCTTACTCAGTGTCTACTCTGTACCTGGATTGCTGGGCAACTCAGTGTTTCTCTCTATAAGAAGGGAGCCCTGAACTTCCTCTTCCTCTTTTGTTTCTTCTAATTGCATTTGCCATCCCCTTCAGGGATGTTCTAGGGAGGATGATACAGTAGGAACAAAGGTGAACTTGCTGGACCAAAACGAGTTCCCTTTAGAATGGCCTCACAGAGATGAGGGCAGGGGCAGGTGTAAAATCTGTTAGTAATGCTGGCAGGTACTGATATATCTCCAACTGGAAGGGAGTGTATTTGGTTATTTGATCTGGTCTGACGCTAGTAGGCAGGGGCCTCTGCAAACCCTTTACTCTATAGTTTTTATAGTGAAAAGGTCTGAGAGGCAAAGGCAGACAACAGAGGTTGGAACCTGTTCCATGGTGGGTGACTGGGTTGTCTTAGGTAGGCCTCACCTCCCGCTCCTTAAGTGTAAGATGAGAATGACCACATCTGCTTTACATTTAGCGACAGGGGTGGAGCAGCTAACGCACATGAAGCACCTTACGTGGGGCCTAGTCTTGTGCTGGCATGTGCTGTGCCTTCCCTGCTGGTTTAATTTCACTCTTGGCTTTTTTTCTTTTAGTGATGGGAATCAAACCAAGGACCTTACTCACGGCAGGCTTCATTCCCAGTGCCCACCCCTGGTTCTGTGCCCACCCCTGACTCTGTTTTTCCTTTTTATTATCTCAAAAGGAAGAATATAAGCCAGGCAGTGCACATTCTTTTCATCTCAGCACTCAGGAGGCAGAGGCCAGTGGATCTCTAAGTTTGAGGCCAGCCTGGTCTACACAGAATGTTCCAGGACCGCCAGGGAGACACAGAGAAACCTTGTCTTGAAAAACCAAAAAAAAAAAAAAAAAAAAAAAGAAAGAAAGTGTAATGTGTCCCAGTTTTATTCTTGCTTAGAAGGTTATAAAAACACTTTTTAATGTCAAACTAAACTCTACTTTTTCAACTCAGTTTCTGTCACTTGTCCTATATCCTCTGGACATGCTCTCAAAAGCTGTCACAAAAGGTGGCAATTACATTCCTTCCTGACTTGATTAAATAGCCCCAATTACTCTGACCTATTCAAAGAGAAGCTGCGAGCATCCCTTTGAAATGGTCCTTACCTCTGTCAGCGCTCTTCTGCCTTTCAGAACTGCAGGTTGCTGATCAGCATGCATGCACTCTGTGGCTTTCCTGTGGGATTGACGGATGCAGAATGTTCTAGAATGATTGCTTCCCAGCCTTTTGCATGCCCTAGTTCGTTCACTCCAGCATTTTGTAATGTCTTTCTTTCCCTCTATTTGACTGCTTCTGAGTCCTACCCTTTCTTTGTTTTTCCTAAAACAAACAAACCAACCAACCAAAACATTACTTTATTCCAGGCTTGGTAGTATACAAATCCCAGCACTCAAAAAGCCAAGACAGGAGGATTAATAAGAGTTTGAATCCAGTCTTAGTTTATAGTAATGTCTATAAACAAACAAACAAACAAACAAACAAACAAACAAACAAATACTTCCTGTTAAGATCAAGGTCTCTGGAACTGGGATTTCAGGGTGTGACTATTATGTCATCCACTTAGCAACAGTGTCCTGGCCCAAATATCTTCATTTTTCTGAAGCTTGGTTTCTTCACCTGTTAAATGGGTTGAACACAGAATCGTCTCTAAAGATCTAGGGATTCAATGTGTTGCTAGATACAAAGTTCTCTGCTGTGTGGATACATGGAACACACAACAAATATTAGTTATTTAAAAATCTTTTTATTTTGAAATTATTTTAGACTGTCAAGAAGCTAAAAATACCTACTTACGTGTACCCCAAGATAGCTAAGAATGCAGTCCATCACAAAATTATAAACTTACTTAAAATGGTATGAGAATTTGTTTGAACGATATTTTTGCAACTTGTTTACATAGTTCTTGATTATGAACTTTGAAGATGACGATGTCGTGTCACATATAAGAAAACTGGATACGAACTATATGAGGTCATCTCTAGATGAGATATAACACCTGATGTGATAGAAGTTCTCTATAAATAGTTGTCACATTGTAATGTTTAGAGAGTAATTACAAGCAAAACATTTCTCACATACTCAGTTTGGACACAACCACCATAGACCCAACTATGTAGCAGAGGTCAGCAATAACGCAACTCTTCCCCCTCAAGCATTTTGGAGTCCCTCCTTGTTGCATGTGAAGATGGAGAGATTCACTGAGCTTACATAGTGTCATGTGATTTTGTTCTGGCCAATTACAGTGGAGTGGAGCTGACATGTCATTTCTAGATTGAGATAATTGAGTGATTCTCACAGCGCTCCTCTGTTTTTTGTTGCCTGGGTGAAATCACATCAATTCTGAAGCCAGAGGATAGTAATAACACCAGAGGAAAGCAGCCCAATGTCCCTAGTCATCACTTCAAACTCTATTAACTGTTAGGTTGTGACTGAAAGAAGTAAAGCTTTCTTGTGTTAAAGCATTGGGATTGGGGGATGTGTGTCGCCACACTTAGTGTTAATTATTCCAATAAGTAGACAGTTGCATTTCTGAAAACGAATCCCTTGATTCACAGCCTCTGGGAAGCATGTGAAAGCATGTAAGCAACTTCAGAAAGCAAGAGCATGAGGAGAGCTTCACTTCTGGTGGGCAATAAATAAATAAAACAAAAGAAAATGTAGGTATTTATATGTATAATCTCAAGTAGCAGAGGGTCTCTTCATCTTATTCAAGTCCTGAGAAGGATTGTCAACAACAGATGTGGCAAAAGATATAAATACAGAACCTCAGAGGGTCTGGTCAATTGAGGGGTTGTCCCCGAAGTGTAGGGTGGGTAAGCTTCCCCCCATTGGGAGGGTAGAGCCAGACAATAGAGGGAAGGGCCAAGGGTCTGTAGCATACAACTACTGACTCCATTTCTTACTATGAAATAGAATATTCTTGTGTTTAATGAGGTAGCTTTCCAGGACCCAGATTTAAGTATTTCACCATTTGCCTCAAATGACCTCTTAGACCAAGGAGCAGGTAGAAATCATTTATTTTGAAATTTTATTTATTTTTTAATTGTTAATTTTTAAAATTTTTAAAATTTTTAAATTTTTATCAAAATGTATTGTATGGTGGGGTGTGCATGTGAAGGTCAGAGAACAACTGTGAAGTTCTTCCCTCTTTTCACTTTCCTTTATGTGGGGCTCTAGGGATCAAATTCAGATTTCTAGGTTTGCATGTCAAACACTTTCACCCATTGAACCATCTTACCTGTCCTCAAGGTCCCTTCAAGTGAATGTAAACTGTCCTTTAATAAAAGAGAACGGATTTCAGGCCATTACACAGCAATGAGCATTCAGCAAGACTCTTGGCTCCAATGTTCCCTTTTGAAAGGGCTTCTGTTTTTATTGACTCCAAGTTCTTAATAAATAACCGTAGACTCATGAATCATTTAAACATTCATTGGTTAATACCCAACACCTGGGGACATCCTTTTATCTTTTCATTAATTGATTATTGGCTTAATTCTACTGAGTTCACAGGGAACCCCCTCTGTATAAAGCTCAGTCTTTAGAGATTAATAGAAATCATTCTGAACATGCAGATAGTTGCTGTAAACATTCTTGTGTCCTTGAACATGATGTAAATACAGTGTACCTATATATTAAATTCTCAAAAAATGGTTTACAAATTTTAAAAACTGTGATTTCTTTTCATCTATTCTCAAGATTTTTTTCTTTCCTCTTTAGAAAATTTAATGAAATTCTGAAATTCATCCTTCTCCCAAAATGTGATTGTATTGACCTCAGGTTAGAAATTCCAGATAATGAAATTAATGCTTCAGAGTTTAAAGAAGAATTTGAGAAATAAAAATGAAACACATCAGCGACTGATTTAGCTAAGTCTAGTCATCCCAGAACTAGTTAACTGTGCTGTTATGAATTTTTGTCTGGTATCAAAATAATTACTGTGGTGGATATTTAAGATGAATGAGGTGACTTATTCACACATAACAAAATACTTACTGTGGGAAAAATGTTGTGTTTTTAATATACAAGTTTTGTGGAATATGCTCTGTGTCCCTAAAAAGCCCACAATCTAATGTGCTAGGTACTATTCTTTTAGTGAATAGAATTTTTTAAAACATAATATGATAGTTTCTTTTTCTGGGATGAGTATTCTTGCATTGTTCTAGTGACTGGTGAGCAGGTGGTACCTGTTACATCCATGCACCTTCATAAAATTTATTTTTAAACAATGGTTAGCATTAAGAGCTATTCCAGGAGTTGGGGAGATGGCTCAGCTGTTAAGAGCACTGGCTTCTTCTATAGAGGACCAGGATTTTGCTCCTAGCACCCTCATGGTGGTTCAAAATTGCCTATAACCCCAGTTCCAGGGGAATGTAACACCTTCTTCTGGCTTACCAGGAGCACCAAGCATACACAAGAGGCACACATACATGCATGTAGAAAAAAATATTCATATACATGAAATAAAGATAAATCTTAAAAAAGGCCTACTTCATATGTAGCACTGGATGACAGAACTTCATAGAAATGTATTCAAGTTTAATAACAACAATAATAATGAAATCTTTGGAATTACTTTCCAGACTGTATACATGGATATTTAAGATCTCTAAATAATAAAAGGCCATGTTTCATCCAGTTCAGTACACAGAAGTATATCTCTCCGAGGGACACAAACTAGGAACTGGGAGGATGGGTCAATAAATGTGCCGCAGGGAGGTGCTTGGAGGAAATTCTGCTTAAGGGTGTGCTGCTGCTGTACATTTCCCACAAGCTCAGTGATAAGCAGTGATTGTGCTACAGTGCAAAGTTGGCCACAGTGGACTGTTTACCTCACATAGTATTGACTAGATATCAAGACTTGATTTATTGTGTTGTCGTCTAGACTTAAGATGATGAAGATTGAAGGTTAAAGTGGATAGTGTCTTCTGTCTGCAGCATTATGTCATGAATGGTGCAAGCACTTCGTTGAACAGTCTTCTGATACTGGAAAGTGATCAGGCCTAGAAGGGTCACTCAGCAACCTTGGGTGAATGACATGCTTTAGTGTCGACATGAAGGAAAATATCAGAAAGCATTCATGTTTGAACTCTACTCACATACTCACACGTTCATTTCAACCATGGGCTTTCTGTTGATAGAATGTGGTAAAAGTTAAAGAATCAAAAGGCTATTCAAATTTAGAATAAATATATTACATGTTTTGTTATTCATGAGTTGTGTGCCACACATAGGTTCTGTCAGTCAGGTTTACCGAGAGCCTATGTCGTGCTGGTAGATATGCATGTTTCCTTCACTGAAGAGCCGGATGGTCCACATTCATCAGGACACCACCACTCTCACTCCCCTGAAACTACAAGTAGATGGCTTGTTATTTTATCTAGAAACTTTCCAAGAATCTTAGATTGAAACTTAACAATTGTTCCTGACTTAAATATGACAATGGCTTCTTTATTGATTTCTCTATGAAAGTTTTCTTACAACTTGATTTTTTTCCTCTTGTTATTCCCATAAAAGCTACCAGGCCTCTATCTTTCCACAGAATTTTTACCTCTTAAAGAGTTTCTCTGTCTCCTTATAATACCACCTATATTGTTCTCTACCTTTGGCCAGAAAGCTTTTCTTATGAATGTGGCATCCCCCTTGAAGCTCCTCCTAGGGTTCTTCTGTCTGATCTGGGTACAAGAATGTCTTGTGCTCTCCATCTGAGGTACCTTTGCTCCTCCTGATGACCCTGGTAGGAAGTGAGAGGAAACATCTGGAGACACTCCTCACCTCCCTGGGTGTTGCTGCATTGCTTCTTGCCCAGTACTCATAACAGGGTATTTTCAAAACAAACATTAATATTTTCAATTTTAAATCAAGGCTTTATTCCTTTTCAGTGCTAGGAATAATCTTGCTACATGAAAATAGAATTTATTCCATGAGCTCTTAAGGGTTGGGTCAGACACTGTCATTTGCACTGTTTCCTGATACCTTATGTCTGTGCCTGTCTCTCTTCCTCGCTCTAAAGGCTATCTGAGACAACGGACTTGTAAAGAGAAACGATTTACTTTGGTTCACAGTTTGGGAGCCTCCAGTCCATGATTGGTTGGCCCCTGGTCTTGAGTTTGTGCTGAAGCATCACATCGTGGCGGGGCACCCGGTAGAGCAAGGTGACTTTCTTCATGGCCAGGAAGCAAAAGAGAACACGAGGTGGGGAGGGCCCCACAATTCCCTTTAGTGCGATGGCATCAGTGAATGAAAAACCCACTAGGTTTCCTGTCTTAAAGGCTCCATGGCCTCCTCATGAGAAGAGAACCCCACTACCTAAGCAGTAGCTGCACTGTTCTCTGAGGTTTACAAAGGACACTCTGAGAAGGAAAAGACTGCTTGCTCAGAGTCTCAAGGGGCCAAACTCAGACTGAGAGCAAACTCATCTGGCGCCGTGAGTGTCACATGGTACCTGCTGTCCCTCGCCAAGGTCTTGTACTGTTTCTTTTGTGTCGACTCATTTGCCTCGACTCCAGTTTTTAGTATCAGTGTTTCAATCGTTTTCCTTGAGACTGAGTCTGAAGTCAGGGCTGTTTTATTACTACGACACTGAGATAATGTGTTTTAAAAACAAACAACAGTGAAAGGATCCTTGGGCTTCTCTCAGCCCTTGTCACCATGGCCACCAAACCCTGACTCAAGTCTCTTCATCTTATCCCTCACCTAACACTCAGATTCCTCAGGTCAGGTTGAGATCTTTGCTGGTTCCATACGAAGTGGCTCTGTCACCTTTAAGATGTGGCTCCTTCTTTGCAAGGAGGTTTTCCCAACTTCTGTGTCCCCACAGGTGTCTGGAACTCCAGCCACACCGAATGCCTTACAGGTCCCATCATGATTTCCCATAAGCTCTCTGTCTAGAGCCCTCATTCCCCATCTCTCCTTTCTTCTCTCATCTGCACTTCCACCTGTCTGCCCTGACTGCTTTTGAGCTGGGTCAGCCTGACCCAGTTAGATGCCCTTCGCATATCCATGCCTTCTCAAGGCCCATGGTCTTCTACATTGAGCATTGTAGGGATAGTGGTGTTTTCTTTTCTCTATTTTCAATAGTGGGAGGTAATCCACGAGCTCTGGAGAGAGAGAGTGACTGAACACAACCCCTTTAGAGAAGGTGACTCAGGACATTTCTGTGAGATGAATAAGGTTTGCCTGTTCAATCATTCACATTGACTGTGAAAATTGTCGGTTCTTCCTTAGAGGCAAAGAGTTCTGTGGGTAGAAGGAAATGGATGGTGGTGATAATTACATTATGATATGCAGCAGCAGGGAGTAATGTCGAGAGTAATTACAGATGCAACTGTGCCAGGAAAAAGTACCTGCTGAGAACTTGGGCATTCTAGTCCTTTGGACCATGCCTTCCAAGAAAATGGAAAATTGGATATTAGGATCATCCAAGTGCTTTCAGGGCTGTGTACCACAGAGTTCATACTTACCTGTATTATCATTCTTAACATATTTTCATGTGGTTCTGAGATATAGAGGCTCCTGGAAGATCTGATTATTTCCTGATCATAATAATATGTGTAAATCTCATTTTAAGAACATAGTTGTAAAATTATTTTAAGATTTTATTTGAAGGCATATCATTATTCTTCCTACCAGGAAATAAATAAATGAAATGTTAACATAAGGTAATGCAACTTTATAAGTCAAAATGAATGCAAAGTAAATCAGTGAAGGTACTGTAGATGTAATCAACCGTCTTATTAAATAAGAAACACAGAGCCAATGTAAAGATAAAAGCCCAAGAGGTCAAAGCTAAGAGCCTTACCTGCCTGCTTCAGCTAGCCTCTTCAGTCAAGAGACCTCTCCGAAAAGGGAGCTACTTCCTGTGTGTTTGTCTTTTTAAAGACTTCTTGTTCTGCCTTCTCATTGGTTGTAAACCCAACCACATGACTGTCTCGTCACTGCCTGTCTGTAGGTCACTCCAGGTCTTCTATGGTTGGTATTGAGATTAAAGGCATGTGTCTCCAATGCAGCTGTATCCTTGAACACACAGAGATCTACCTAGTTCTGCCTACCCAGTGCTGGGATTAAAGGTGTGCGCCTCCTTCAGCAAATCCTACCTGCGTGCACCACTACAACCGGCTTTCGATATGGCTTGCTAATAGCTCTGACTCCTAGGCAACTTTATTTATTAACATACAAATAAAATCACATTTCAGTACAAATAAAATACCACTATAAGGTACTTCAGGAAGCCATTCTCAGGAGGCTGCCTTTGTTTGAAATGTCTTTGGGACTTCTTATTCAGAATTATCTTGGAGCAGCACTGTGGCATAGATTTTTTTTACTAGCATTGGCAAATTGATGTCTATGTAGCAAAGGTCTGTGAACAGAATGAATATCTGTCTGAACTATATTATTGTCCTCTTTATTTAATGTGATCATTCTATTTATGATAGAAATTTATGTTCCTTTGGAGAACAGAAAAGACTATTTTAAAAATTTCACACATGTATTCTGTATTTACATCTTTTGCCCCCTCCTTCTCATCTCTCCAACCCCTTCTGCGCTTGATCCCTGGGGAAGATAAATTCTCCCTCTCACAGTAGTTGTTAACTGTCAGTAGTCTTCATTTAGGGGAAGGCCTAGGGAGATTTCCCCTTACATGTTGGTATGTCAACTGGTGTTGTCATTGTCCAGGTCTTGTTTAGGTTACCACATTGTTGAAGGATCATGGGAAAAGCTTCCATGTTGTCACTAGAAGGTAATACACACACACACACACACACACACACACACATAAACTATCATCTGTATTAATGAAAACATTTCAGACAAATGTCACAGTGGATTTCCTGGTCCTCTGGCTCTTACAGTCTTTCTGCCCTCTCTTGTAAGATGTTCCCAGAGCCTTAGATGTAGGAGTTGTGTTGTAAGGTATCCTGTGGGGCTGGGCTCCCCATGATCCCTTGTTCTGTACATTTTGACCAGTTGTAGCTTTCCATAATGATCTCCATCTGCTAAAAGAAGCTTCTGTAAAAAAGAATATTAACACGATCTGTCTTTTAGGTTAGTAAGTATTCTTGGAAAAACAAACAAACAAACAAACAAACAAACAAACAACAAATCACATGGGTTGAGAGCCTGGAAATGATGGAAGGTTGGGAATTCTCACCCAGTGTCTTCTCTGAGATTCCTATGTCTGTTCCATGGGGTGGAATTTTCCCATTCCCATTTCTGGATCCTGTAATCACTTGGGGGAAGCTGTGGCTTCTAAGGTTATCTTTGATTTATTTTAGACTTCTGATCACCCCCTTTTCTAAGTAGAGAAAAGTAGCACAATGAATAACCAAAAAAAAAAAAAAAATCCAATAGCTGAGGAGCCCCCAACTGGATCAGGCCCTCTGGATAAATGCGACAATTGATTAGCTTGAACTGTTTGGGAGGCATCCAGGCAGTGGGACCAGGACCTGTCCTCAGTGCATGTGCTGGCTGTTTGGAACCTGGGGCTTATGCAGGGATACTTTGCTCAGCCTGGGAGGAGGGGACTGGACCTGCCTGGACTGAATGTACCAGGTTGAACTCAATCCCCAGGGGAGTCTTTGCCCTGGAGGAGATGGGAATGGGGGGTGGGCTGGGGAGAAGGTGGGAGGGGGAGGGGGGAGGACAAGGGAATCCGTGGCTGATATATAAAATTAAATTAACTTATAAAATAAAAAAAATTATTAAAAAATCCCTTAATGTAAGTAGAATATTACTTTGAAATGCCCTTTTTCCAGTGTGAAGAAATCCATAGAACAACTTCTTAAGCTGAAAACTAATCAAAATAAATGAAAATCATTCTATATTACATTTATAGAATCTTATAATATGTTATAATATTTTGCTATCTTCTATATTAGTGAGAAGATTTCAGGCAAAACCTAGTATTGTGAATACAGAGTGTGATATTTTATGTCAAAAAAGAACCACACAAAACATGGAACCTCCCTTGGCGGTCAAGGAAAGAGAATATCTCATAGCATGTGCATATTATACTAAGATGAAATTCTATTTTATGTGCCTTATGCTTTACCTGTTTGTACTTAATATCACATCATGAATACATTGCCATTTCATTAAATATTTTATTACATTTGAATATTTTATTGTGAATTTCATGCAGTGTGTTTTAATTATGTTCACCCTCTCCCCTGACAACTCTTCAAGATCCAACCCCCTTCTCTCCTCACCCATCCCATCAAGGCCAATTTGTGCTGCCCAAATGTTTTTGAGTATATGGCCTTCTAGTGGAGTATGCTCGACTTATTAGGGCTTAGCTCTTAGAGAAAAATGACCTTCCCTCTGCCAGAAGCTAATGAAGTCCAAACTCTCCTTGGTTAGGTGTGAGACTTTGTGCCCTACTCCCCTTTCCATGCTGGGGTTTGGTCTGGCTTAAGCTTGCACAGATGTTATACACGCTGTTGTAACCACTGAGTTCGTATGTGCAGCTGCCTTGCCCTGTGCAGCAGATACTCTTTCCTGGTAGTCATCTACCTCTTCTGGCTCTTACACCCCTTCCACCCCTTTTCCACAATGATCCCTGAGCCTTGGGAGGAGGGGTGTGGTGTATATGTAGGGCTGAACAGTCTGCCATCTCGTCTTTTTCTCTGCACCTTGACTCTTTTGGGTCTTTGCATTAATCACTCTCTACTGCAAAGCTTCTTTGATGAGGGTTGAGAGATCCCTTAACTTATGGGTGTAATGATGACTCATTAGGAGTTGGTTTAATACTATGTCCATTTGGTTTTCAGTGGCTGCATTCCATTCCATCGTGTACATCCACACTGTATGGAGGGCTTCCCTACTCACAGCAGACAGTACGGCTGCACCCTTAATGCTAAAATTATCATTAAAATAAACTGTCCAGTTGTGTTGGCATGGAATGAGGTTTGTATCTGGGGTTGTGGAAGGGTGGTGAATATAATTATGAAACAATGTATAAAATTCTTAAAGAATTAATAGAAATATTATAAAATGAAAAAAACCTAAAACATATTGCCCAGGGCTGGGTTGTAGCTCAGCAATAGGGATTTCCTTAGCATCTGCAAGGCTCTGAGTTCACTCTCCAGCACCAACCACCAAAATAAACCAACAAATAAACAAAAATTTACAAAATGTACTGTCTATGTATGCTAAGTCACTAATATTTTTAGCTTTCACATAAAACACGTTTAGCCAATTTAAGGTAAACTACTTTATTAAAAAAATGGAATTTTTACTTTTAGCAAAGTTGACATTTTTCACGTAGGCACTTCTGCCTACAACTTCAACTAGATTTAAGATTGTAGTATGCTATGAATTGCAGTGTTTTTACTGTACATATCATCATGCTCTTCTTCAGTCTCAAATTCTGCTCTATTTAATATAAATATTGTCACCTAAATGTTCTGGTCATTCCTGTTTTTCTAGATATATTATCTTCTCCTTTCTCTTATGTTTCCAAGCCATGTGGTTGTAGGCCTCTCTATAAGCAGGATGCAGCTCGCATCCAGAAGTTCTGTCTTTCACTGAGGTGTTAACCTGTTCACATTCATCATTATGCTTTGGTCTTTCAAACTTTTTGACTTTAAATGTTTCTCGATAGTCCCTATGGCTTGTCACCTAGATCATATTTTTGTTTCTTTTTTTGGTAATGTGGAAGGTAGAGAGATGAAGCTCAATGTAATGGTGTTAACTTACTGTTTTGAAAGTAAAAATGGAGTTGGATGTGGTAGTACCTGCTTATAATCCTATATTTGGGAGTGGTGAGAGAGGGCTTCGAATTTCATGGCTAGTCTTGGCTACACAGTGAGTTTGAGGCTGGCTTGGGCTGTATGAGACCCCCATCTTACACCTTAAAATAAATAAAAATTGGATTGACTCATATTAGTTCTGAAGGTTAATCTCAAAAAAGGAGAAAAAAAAAGCCAAAAACCCAGGGGCATTGTTAGAGTAAGCACTGGTTGTCACAGAAGTCTGCTCTAAAGGGCAAAACTCGTTTGATTTAAAACTGTTGACATTTTTATGTAAAAAAAAACAGTGGTATATATCAGGCTTCTTAAAATTCTCCTACTTAGGTCTCCTTCTCATCCCATCAATTTTACATGACTCCAGGTAAACACATGGATAACAGAGGCATGCAAGCCAAATGTTATTGGTGGTTAATCATAAAGAAATGTGGTTTAAAGCAATTTTTTGGTAGATCATATAATTTTCCAAAATGAGATGGCTGTGCTTGTTTATATTTACATAACAAATTAAACCTTTAATGGATATTTGGCGCTGTGGGCCTTAGAAAGTCTTGAACGTTTTTCAGTTGATTGATGCCTTTATAATTGGCAGTGCTGAGAACAATGCTCTGCATATACGCACAGTAAAAAGTTATGGTAGCATGAAGTCCTTTTCTAGTCTCAATCAAAATTATTTTAGCAATTTTTTTCATGAGCCTTAATTCAGTTATTCAAACAACAGTTTTAAAAATCAGACATCTAATGCATATTCTTTGGAGATATATTAACTTGATGCTTACATGCTGAGAAATGACAGTAGGAAAATATTAAAAGTCTTGTTTTCCATAATTAAACCATTATGTTTCCACATGAGCAAAAATATTTGATATGTACAGTAAAAACACTGCAATTCATAGCATGCTACAATCTTAAATCTAGTTGAAGTTGTAGGCAGTAGTTTCTGTCCCTCCAGCAACTCTCAAATACCCAGCAGCTGCTTTCCAAAATACCATACAGGGGCTTATATTGATTATAGATGCTCAGTCAGTAGCCTAGGCTTATAACTAACTGGCTCTTACACTTAATTAACCCATAATTCTTATCGATGTTTAACCTTGTGGCTTGGCACCTTTTCTCAGTACGACATTCTCATCTTGCTTCCTCTGTGTCTGGCTGGCGACTCCTGACACTACCCTTCCTCTTCCCAGTATTCTTAGTTTCGTTGCCCTGCCTATACTTCCTGCCTGGCTACTGGCCAATCAGTGTTTTATTAAACCAGTTCTAGTGACAAATCCTTACAGTGTACAAGAGCACAGCACGAGGTGATTCCACAGCACGAGGTGATTCAGGCAGTGTTTGTTGGCAATGTTGAGCTTGAAGGAATCCACCGTACAAAGTGCTGAAGCCCTGTGCTCAGAACCAAGGTTCCAGTGAGGTCATGTGATTCAACACAGGTGAGCGATGCCAGGGACACTTCAGATTCACTTTGGGGTTGATGTAGGATTAATTTTTGATTATTCTATATTCAGAAACCTTTTAAAGTTGTCAGATTTTGTGACTCATATTCAGTGTCATGACCTCATGTAGGGTCACTGTTATTTACTGAGCTGTGCGATGTTATTCATTAAGCGGCGCTGTTTACCATGCTAGAAAAGCCACAAGATACAACAGACACACTATAAGAGTTTATTAAGGGGAGGAACTAGATGGGGCTGCTTAGGCGTATGGAAGGATCATGCAGGAAGAGGAGGAGGGATATGTGGAATCTGCTTTTATAGATCACACACACAACCATGTGCACATGGGCTTATGTAGCTACGCCACACATGCGCATAGATTACGCGATCACACTGCGTGCAAGTTACATGATCATGCAGCACATGGATTACGTAGGACTTAAGTCGCTGGAACGACTAAGCATCTTGCCAGCACATTCACAGTCATGGAGGGGTGGCTAGGAATTCTAACAGTCACAATGCACAATTTAAAAAGCGGTGTATAGGAAGGTCATTTTAAAAACATGTCGCTCCACCAATTTGACCCCTTGTTTACTTCAGGACTCTAAAATAAAAGTGGTGATTATGAAACCCTTTCCCAGGCCTCTGTCTCTGCTGTGCACCCACTGGCCACTTGATCATACAGAGATGGACAGTAACAATGAAGGGCCAGCAAGGACATTCACTGGCATGTTAGACCTTTCATGAATCGTTTTCCTTCTTGGATTCAGTTTCTCATTTCAGAATTTAAGAGTGTGGGACATATCTGTCACTTATTGTGTCACAAAGGCTTTAATCTTCGGGGATCAAAAGCATTATTAAGTGTGTATTGGAATAGCTTTGGGATCAAACCTCATATAGAACAAGAAGCACAAAATAATGCATATATATTATTTTATTTTAAATGTGTGTGTGCGCAGGCAGATGAGTACAGGTGCCCTCGGAGGCCAGACATATCAGATCCCCCTGAAGTTAGAGTTACAGGCAGTAGTGGATCACCTGACATAGAAATCTGGGTCCTAGGCAAGAGCAGAATGTCTGTTAAGTACCGAGCCATCTCTCTAGCCATCCAATGTTTTAAAAGAAAGGGATGAAAGATTGTGAGCTGACCCAAGACTCTGTGTCTTGATCCAAAAGGTGGCTATGCACTTATAACAATGTGTAAAATGCCACTGAGCTAAGGAGGTGTGCTTTATAGACTCATGTTAAAAATGAATTGTGAGGTGTTGAAGGTTGTGTTTTGAGGTTGGATGGCACCATGAGAATCCCACAGGAAAAGGCTAGTAAGATAGCAGCCCTTAGTAGCTGTGGAGTCTCAGCTGGTGAGTTATAGTTGTAAAAGATGAATTTATCATGTCTACTTAGTGAAGCCGTTGGGAGTACTGAATGAATGGCGGGGTACAGAGAGCACCTGGTACTAGGTGATTGAGATTTACTTTTTCAAAGAAACAGAAAGAGTATCACACAGGTGAGTCAGTTTCAAGGAACTCAGAGACTCCCATCACTTTCTTGAAATCACCATACCATCAATAAAGTATAGACATTTCAGTGTTAGAGAGACTGGAGGAAAAGGCAGACATTTTATTGATGATATCGCAAATTCTTATTTTTTTTTTTGAGAATCACCTGGCAATTTGTAATAAGGCACACAGCTGATTATCGTTTTTAAGCTGCTAATTCCCTACTTCAGACTGTAGACTAAGGAAATAGTTCAACAAAACCCACAAGATTTATTTACTTAAAAATGCTTGACTGGGTTATGATAAAGTATGGAAACAACTAGCTGAAAGACGGCTAATTAAACATTCTTTTAGCAACATGGTGGGATATTGCTCCATTGAAAATGGCAGATATATAGGCTAGGTAGATACATAGAGAAGTCAAGCAAGAAATTAGGAAATAGTGTGCTTATGGTGAATGCTGAACACATTAAACATGTTTACACCACGATAAAGGTTGGCAGTGAACTGTCAATCACTGCTGTAATACAGGAAAGATGGAATCTACATTTTGAGGGTTGGTTCATAATAGTATCATGATTGCTAAATAAGCCCATCAAGGAATGCAAACAAACACATAAATCATATATTCAGAGACAAAACAGTGTTTATGAAAATGGTATGCAAAGGGCAGAACAAGACATCTGTGTAGGTAAAAGATAGGACAGAGATTATGTTCCTTGTGATTTTAGAGCTTGAGCAAACCGTGTGTCGTGAAAGTAGTTACCACACAGAAAAAAACGCTTTTTCCAAGAATAATTTTCAGTTTGGCTAAATTCCCAAAATAGTGAAATGAAAATTCATGAGAGAAGTTATTCCAGAGATAGCAAGTTCCTAGTCAGCTGCTCTGTTATTTTTCACTCAAGTTTCTTTCCTTCTTTCCCCCTTTTCATGATGAAAGGGAAGGCTTTCTACATGCTGAGACGTTTTACAACCCCCTTATTTTGTCTGTCTCTGTCTCTGTCTGTCTGTCGGTCTCTCTCTCTGTGCCTCTCCAAAGGACCACAACATCCATTCACTTAAAAAGAGAAAACGATTCATGTTTTCATGCAAAGAGCAAACGCTCATGTTAGAGCCCCAGCAGGACTGGAACTACAGGCCAACCATAGCCACAATCCCCCAAGCACCAGTGTTCCTTCCAGACGCAGGGAGCATCAGATGAGCTGGCTGGAGTGGTAACTGGGGCGGTGTGGGGAAGTGATGGGGGTGGGGTGGGGTGTGGGATTGGGTTCAGGTCGCACTTTCCTCTTTTCCTATCGCCAGAAGGTTCAAATCAGCACTTGAGTGATTTTGAAATGAAAAATATTGTTAGGGTATCAGAATAACATGGCAGCCCCTGGATGGGGGCCCCTCTTCTTTTCGGGGTCTTCATGGGGAACAGACTATGTTTGAAAAATGGTGAGGAATCTTGGTAAGTTTGGGAGGGCTCCAGGTCTTTCAGGGAAGGGAGAAAGTTTTGAACTTGACATGCATTGTTATCCTGGTGACCCCAATACTTGTTGACTCAAGTAAGAGAGATAGGAAGGATTTCCTGAAGGAGTCTTGCACTGTTAGTCTAAAACTTTAGTTTGCTAAAGAGTAAATAGATCCAAGGATGAAAATTGGCTTACCCACATTTACAGCCATTAAACTGGGTGTGGCCCAGAGCGTTTCTGAGGACTTCTGCTCATTCTGTTGCATCCACTCTTGCTGTGGCCCCCCAGCCTCCCATGATTGCTTCATTGGTCTCTTCTAGAACCACACAAATGACTAACGTCCAACTTTGAAGTGTAGGTGGTGGCTATTTAGTGCACAAAGAGCCTCTTGAAGCCGTGAGAGGCATGAGTCAGCAAGTCATAAAACACAGCGCCACTCCAGGATCCCATGTTTGCTCTCTTTGTTTGTCTACCAGAAGGCAGAAGTTTCATCGCCAGCACCCCAACTGTGGCGTCACCCTACCTGGGATGGTGTGTGACCCTAGCAAGTTATGAACTCTCTGAACTGGAGAGTCCTCCCCTGCACTCTGGAGTTCTGTATCTGTCCCTACTTTCTAGATTTGTTAGCTGAAATTATTAGAAAATAAATCTGTTTTGATGGGGCCCTGCCTTATCGAAAGCATTCAATGTAAATGCTAGTTGCTGTTTTACTCAAGAGGGCAGTTAGAATTACTTAGGCCTACATCTTAAAAAAGGAGTACTATATTTTAAAAAAGTTATTATATTCATATATTATTGGAGGGGGTAGGAGACCACATGTTATAGTGCCTGAGTGGGGGTCAGAGGACAGATTGCAGGGAGATAGTTCTTCCCTTCTACCAAATGTGTCCTGAGAATCACACTCAGATCATAAAGCTTGGCATCAAGAACTTTCACCCGCTGAGCCATCTCAACAGCCCACAGCTCCGTACATTTTGTGGGGGCAGAGTATTGTTTACGCACAGTTAGTTGGTGCTTTCAAAGACTTTTCTGGGGTTCCCTCTTACCTCATATTTTTAACAGGACATAGCGAGGACTAAAAGCATATTTTAATGATTTAAAAATGTATTGATTAAGCATCTGTGGTCCCTGCACTTATATATAATTTCATTGCTATCTTCTACACATAGTAAGCAGTATACAGACATTATAGATTCCCTATGGCAATATTCATTTGCATTTTGTGGGCAGTTTTGTTAAATGATGCGTATGTATAAGCAATATTACTGTTTATTTATTTGAAACTTGAGATAAATATTTTTTCTGCATCTCTGGTTTAAACTCTACCCCTCTATAAATCCTTCCACCAGCCCAATCCAGTGGATTAATTGAATAACTCTATTACATAAACATTTACACAAGGTTTATATTTCCATGGTGGAATATTAATTTGTACTGTCACAGTCCGTACCTGAAAGTATGGATGGTGTTGTCCTCAATCCTCTTGTAGTGGGACAGGGTCTAGAATATATTGGGAAATGGATACAGCAAACCTAATGCATTTTCAGGATAATGAGGGCACATCAGGATGCAAGTATATTGCTGCACGGACTTTTTGTTTTTTTCTTCTTATCATGGTATCTCTCAACATGGACATTCTCACATTTGGCAAGATGACAAAATTGCCACTCCCCGCCCCCCAAAAAATGTCTGTTCCGCTTTGATGAAAGGTGGAATTTCTTCATCTGTCAGTGTCACAAGCCCTGTGAGTACAATAGATCAAGCTTCAATGCCAGCCATAGAGTCTTGGCAGTGTGAAGCCAGACAGAATCATAAAGAAGCCAGAGAAAACAAACTTCATCCGTTCTATCTCAAACTCATGTTCTGGGCCCTTGTCCCGAGTGCTCCCACCTGAGAAGGCTGGGATTACGGCATCTGGAAGGCACGGCAATGATGGAGATGCCTGTGATCGGAGCCATGAGGCAAGGATTCTAGTAGCAGATGGACTTTATGTGGAGTCATAAAGAGCAAGTGTTTTTTCTGTCCTGTAAGGGAATTTGAGGATGATCTATCTGATTCGAGTTGTAGTTTGCAGGTGATTTACTCAATGTCATCTGATGACCTAAGAGCCAACCTGAAAATGCTTTGACTTCTAGTGTTTGTTTCCTGATTTTATATGTCTGGTGTGTATGCTCGGCTGTTCAGCAGTCTGTGGAAGGCAGAGGTCAATGCTCGGTGTCTTCCTCAAAACCTCTCTCCACCTTACTTTTTGAAACAGAGTTTCTCATGGAACCTGGAGCCAGCAAGCTGCAGGGCTCCTCCTGTCTTCGTCTCTCCAGTGCCAGGATTATAGGCATATACGCTTCCCCCTAGCCTTTGTGTGTGTGCTGAGGAGCTGAAGTAGTCCTTATGCTTCTGTGGCAAGTACTTTGTCAACGGAGCAGTCTCTGAAGCCTAGGCCTGGTGGACTCGAACCACAGTCCTGTGCCCTCTCCGCATTGTGCCCCCTACTGTTTTAGTGCCCTGTCTGTGTGATTGTGTATTTTGTTTTTCTTTGGGTTGTCTCTGTTGCCTGGGTCACTGCATGCCCCATGAGCTGTTGTTGATCGTTGTGTCTTCTGTGGGAGGACTTGTCTTTGTGACATGGAGAAAGCCCACCGTGAGAGGTGTATTTGGTCAATGGAAAAATGTGTTAGAATCGCCTGCTCTGCGCTAGTGAATCTGAATAAACTGTTATACTCAGAAAGTCCATAACCTTAAGTGTTCACGAGCTTGGACTTTCTCCAAGCTCCCCCTGCCCCCTCCTGGTCTTCACAGCTAAGCTATACTGCCGTGCATCTCTCTTGTTCTTTCAACTTGTTCCCCTCTGTAACTAATCTTAGACAAGAATTATCAGCTGGGTGGAGATCAAGAGTCAAGGCTCACGCTCCCTCACTGAGAACCACTGATGTCCCACCCTTCCTTTCACAGATCTTGAACTGATCACCCATAGATGTTTAGGACTTGCAGGGAGCCTTAGTCACCCACACAAGAGGACAGGCCAGATTTCTTATTCTGTATGGGACTAAAGGTTGCTGACTCCCTGGGGCATTGTTCATGTCTCATTGGCATCTTGGATGCCATCAAGCTGAGCAGGGCCAGCCCAGAAGTGTTCCCTGGAAGAGTGTGTCTGGTACAATGAATGTATGTAAATATACCTATGGTGCTACAGACTGTCTGCTGGGAAACAGCTCTCATTGGAAGGAAGGGCTGTCTGTACTTACAGTCTGTATCTTAACTGATTCGGGAGAAAGATTGTGTTGTTGGTCTTAACTAAAGCAAACAGAAAAACTTAGTTTCTTGAGAAAACTAGTTATAACTCCAACTCTGGTTTTCATTAGTATCTCTTTCTTTATGCACCCCCCAAGCCCCACTATTTGTGTTTCTAGTTGTCATGTGATCTGAAACACTTTCATTTTCTACACATTAGTGGTTTGTTCATACATTGAAAGTATGAAGATAGTTCACACTTGGGGATTAAGGGATTCCCATGCAACTAATCCTGTACATTTTATTATTTTATTTTTAGATTTATTTACTTTATTTCATGAGAATGAATGTTTCGCTTGTGGATATGTATGTGTGCCATATGTATGCCTGGTGTCTGCAGAGGCCAGGAGAGGGAATCAGATTCTCTAGACTGGAGTTGTGAATGGTTCGGAGTCACCAGATAGGTGCTGGGAACTGAATGCAGGTCCTCTGCAAGGGCAACAAGTGCTCTTCCCTGCCGGGTATCTGGCTCCTAACGCTGTGTGTATTAAAGGAACACAGATGATTAGATGGCATAACTGTGTTACACAAGGTATCTCCATTGATCAAAGTGAGAAGCTGAAGTGAAGGAAATAAGCGTGGCATACCTCAGCGGAAGGATTAGGAAGAAGATTTTTTTTTCAATGTGCATCTGTGCTTTCTGGACTAGGGACACAAAGTTCATCCTGTTTTTTTATTTCACAGAATGACAAAAAAGTAACCTCTGGGATGGGGATCATGGCTTTAGAAATCAGTTGTGCCCTAAAACACTATTTACAGTCAAATTATTCAATGTGGAAGGAATGCAGTTAAGAATATGGTAGCATGCTTCTTGCAATGCCTAGCGTCCCAGCGTGCTTTCTTTTCTGAAACATAGTTTTGAAAAATATGATAATTTTAGAAGCTGGACACACAGTGCTGATCCTGTTCCCAGCTCTTGCTCTCAGTACCAACAAACAGAGAACTCCACTGACTCATATTTAAAAAGTTGTCACTCAGCTGGGCAATGGTGGCACGTGCCCTTAATCCACCAGGCGGATCTCTGTGAGTTTAAGGCCAGCCTGGTCTACAGAGCGAGATCCAGGACAGGCACCAAAACAACACAGAGAAACCTTGTCTTGAAAAAAACAAAAATAAAAACAAAACAAAGCAAAAAGTTGTCACGCAGGATTCAAAGTGTATGCTTTTATCTACATGTGAACAATGGAAATCTCAATGGGATGCTTGGGTGGGTTATTGGTGTGTGTGTGTGTGTGTGTGTGTGTGTGTGTGTGTGTGTGTGTGTGTGTATGTGTGTGTGTGTGTGTGTTTCTGCTATATTGACCATGTTTAGGGGAAGAGGACTTGAACTCCTTCATCCTTATTGTACCAATCAGTGAGTCTAACATCCATGATTGTTTAGATGAATAGAAGGTGTGAATATTTAATTTGAGGGAAGTGCAGATGTCTTATAGCTTCAGGCATCTACATTTTTGGGCAAGTATTGTTTTTGCCTTGGAAGCAAGTAGTGGGATGACCATTGTCTTGTGTATGATGTGTTGACTAGCCTGGCTCCTAGGTTATGAAGATATTAGTGCTTTCAATGTATTCAGTGACACAGTTTTTAAGGTAGTCTTCTTGTAACAGGACTAAAAGTTAGCTTATTTGAGGAATGTGCTAATGAATGGATGCCAAATTCTACTCTTTTGGTTGAGATGGTGAATATCCCGATCTGTTAGAGTCCCAGATGGAAAACCTCTAAAATCCACATACATGTTTCTTTTTTTCTGTGATTTCCCATCCACTCTCAGGTATACCAGCTCTTTTCTACCTTCTTCTTACCATCCCTTAAACAACTGAGGCCACATCAGGTCCTCGTTAATCCTCACTCTCAGTGCCGAACTGTCCCAAACACAGTGAGCTAACACCTGATAAGGAAGGGAACCTGAACCGAGACAAAGGTACTGAGACTCAGGGATATTTCCTTGCAACTTTCACGAACGGCATAGCAAGACTCTGTGTCTGCACTTCTCAGTTGTTAACTGGATTCCATTTTTTACCTTTAGTATATTCTCATCCTGTCTTATTCTTTGATAGTCAGGAAGACTTACCCAAAGATTTGTTTTTGTCATTGAGATTTCCATCTGTTTATTCTTTTGGTTGAGGAGGGCAAGATCTCATGCATCACAGGCAGCTGTCAAACTCACTATGCAGAAAACAGCAGGCCTGGAACTCCAGCTCTTCCTGCCTCTGTGTCAAATGCAATGTCACTGATATTTCTTATGAAGAAAGACCAGGTAGATCCAGGGAAGACTGTCTTCTAAAGGCCTCGGTGACAATCTTTGGATGCTGGTGGCATATCCACTTAGTCACTGCTCTTCTGCAGCTACTAGTCTACGGACCCTATCTCCATTACTAAAGACCCACACAGGAGACTAGTGTCTCAGTTCGTTTCTGGTTCCTGAGATAAAACACCCTGACAGAAGCAATTTAAGGGAGAATGGTTTATTTTGGTTTGTAGTTCCGAGGTATAGAGTCCATCATGGTGGGCGAGTCATGGCAACAGGCAGGGGAGACCTGGTGGTGGGAGCTGGCTGCTAGCAGGTCACATTTTATCCACACTAAAAAAGCAGAGGAAACAGGAAATGGAGCTGGGCCATAAAACCTCAAGTACCATACACAGTGATCCATTTCCTCTAGTGAGGCCCTACTTCCTAAAAGTTCCACAACCTTCCGCAATAGAGTTGACAGCCGGGACTAAGTATTTAGATATATCCGCCAATGGGGGGCAGTTCACGTTCGTCTCACAGCCAGGACCTTCATGGGCAGTGTCAAGTACTGGAAAGAGGGAGGCTTGCTTTTCTCTTCAGTGTTTTTGGGTTTGAAAGTTAAAAAATCATAACAAAACAAGACAAAACAAACAAAAACCCCTGTCTTTACCATGTATTAGCCATGCAGATTTCTTAACCTTCTTCCACCACTCTCTGTAAAACATGGAAACTACTAGTACATGTGACCTTAGTGTTGCTGTGGCTGTTGAACAGCTTCCTAAGCAATGCAGAAGTGCTGCAGAGGGCCCGTTGTCTGGGTCTGGTTGAAAACACCCCTTTTCTCTTCGGCATTTCTACTGTTTATCTTCTGAAAATTTTCACGATGCTGTTTTGTTTCCACCCTGGTCACACTCTTGGCTTTGCTGGCAATTCTGCATTCTTGTGTCGTCCTTTCCTTTACCAGCTTGAGAGGGCTCATCTTTGGAGGAACAAGAGGTTGGGATTACTAAGGAGACTATGCACTTCCCAGAGCCTAGGAGCAGAGTTTTAATGAGTTCTTTGACTGGAAGCGGAGGAAGGAGCTGAGCTGTCCTCCGATTCCAACCTGCCTACTACCAGGGTCTCAAAGCTGGCTGAATGTGGATGGCTGTGTGCATATGAAATGACTGAAGGTTTCTGTTCCAGCCGCTGGCATGAGAGAAGAATGACTGGGTTTATTAATGATCTTGCAGAGCTATGAGCTGACAGTCTATTTGTTTTCATTATGTAAACCAGCGTGGTTTGGGATTATGCAGATTTCCACCTTTTTACTTAGAAGCCAAAGAATATTCATTAAGGATATCAATAAAGACCAAGCCGGTGATTGAATCTCCAAAGCTGTCCCCTGCATGCTGAAAGACAGAAAACTTAAGGGGTTGAGAGGATGAGAGATTGATTGGAAGGCAAATTATAAACCCATTTCAGCTCTTGGCCTGCAGGCTGGGAAGTAACATTATTTGTTGTCAGGGATGGAAAACAACTCAGATTCAGGTCCAAGCGATTATTCCACGTTGACGCTGCTGCCTCTCTGCCAACTGCAGCTCCATTTAGACATAGATTAATTAGGCTGGCAGAGGGGGAAGTGGGCTGTGGGAGCAGGGCTGAGGCAGGCTGCTCTGCCATCGTCTCCACTCTGGAGGTCTGGAGATGTGCCCCCCAGGAAGACGACAACCCACTTTCATTGCTAAACCCACAGCAAACCCGGGTGAGAGAGTGTGGATGGAAAACACTCTGAACTTCTATAGTAATACACTGTACATGTCTACTGACTTCCGTAATGCCAGAGAGTCAGAAAAAAAAAATCTCCAAACTTAGTTACTGGCAGGCTGTCCCCATGGAGACAGGGGGTGGGGTGGGGTGGGAGACCAGCTAGCAATCTGTAGACTTGAGTGGCTTATCCATCTTTCCTCTGGCCTTGTATAAACCATGTAGGACTTGTTATTATTCCTGCATGTGAAATAGAAAAGGTAGTGTATACACACAGGTGGATATATTATGCCCATTATCTGAATTATGGGACAGATGGGATTAAAAATAAGGAAAACTCTAGGGGGAAGTGAGTCCCAAGTTAGTTCATTGAAAACAGTATATTACAGGCTTGACAAGAGGGCTTTAGTCCCTTACCGGAATCCTTCTCAGCGGCTTTCTCACGGGGAGTCTTTGACCTGGACGTTTTTCATATTCTGCTTGTATCTCAGCTGACAACATCTGTTTCCTCAAGGGCCGGGACAGTGTGGGGTCCGTTTGTAACTCACTCCACCACCCCCTTAGTGAGGGCAAGATGGGAGTGGAGAGCTGGGGGCTGGGCAGGAGTTCCTGCCCTCGGGTGGGGGTGGGGAGCCTGGAGATTATCAACAGCACCCAGTTCATCCTCTCCAGCGTTCTGGGCACCGTGGCAGGCGCCCATACCGCCTGCATAGCATCCCCCGGTGGGCATTCTGCAGCAGCAGCCTGTGTTGGTGCTGCTCGGGGCTGTGGTGAGCACCGGCAATACGACTCCAAGAGGGAACCCTTGCAGTGTGTGGATTCTTGTCTCTCCACGAAAACTCAGATGAGGAATTTTCTCTTTTACTGTTAACACTTCATGGCACGGATTTTTTTTTTCCCCCAGTGGTGGCGCTGAGCTGAACGCGGTGCTAGCAGAAGGGGGCGGTACTTTCCGTCTGGACCCTGACTTGGAAGCCAAGTGCGACTCCAGGGCAGTCACCACCAGAAGCAGATGTGCGATCCGAGCAGCTGTGTGCCTTTCTTTCTGCGGAGGTTAGCTCGTTTGGGGTTGATCTTTTCCACGTGGAAGTGCGGTGTTTGGCCTTGCTCCTTCCTCAGCGGGGCTTTCGTGCGTTTAAATATTGATGGTTTCATTTTAAAAACAAATATTTTGCATTTACTTATTAAAAGAGGAAGGGGAGACACTCTACCGCTTTGGGGTGGGGTAATAATGTTCAGATGAATTGTGAATTATGTACTAAATCACATGCATTTTACCGTTATTAAATCTCACCTACATTTAAAGCATGGAAATTTACAGGGGTTACCTCCTATTTCTTTTCTTCTTACCATTTTAGACTCTTTTCCATTACAAGAAGAGAAGCCAAGATCGTTTTTAGCCACTGAAGGACTTATGTAGCACTTATTCTTACAGGTAAGTGGTCTGTTTATCACAGGTGACTTATAAAACTTACCTGGTCTGCTCCGTTGGGACCTCCCAGCTATGTATGGCATGTGTTCACTTCATTTTACTTTTAATAGTTATAGTAATGAAGTTATTTCAAGGTATCAGTATTTTTTAAGTAGCTCAATTGCTTTGTTTTGAATCTTCTCACCCACTGGCTATAATCTCTATTCCACTATCAAGACTCTCAGTATTTCTGTCTTCTTAGAATGTCAACCAGCAGCATAGCTAGAAGGGCTTTGTAATTCTCTCTCTCTCTCTCTCTCTCTCTCTCT
>CABHPP010123428.1:0-34332 GCA_902168425.1 Peromyscus attwateri | reverse complement strand
TGTGTCATTTCTGACAAAGCTAGACTGCAGAAAATGCCAGCCTGGGACCAGGATGAAGCCTGCTGCATCTTTTCACCCCAGGGACTCTCTTGAAGAGAGGACTTCTATATGGAGGCAAGTAAAGAATGAACATGGGTGTTCTGGAAGCTTGCGGAGAGGCTGGCTTTGGTGTGACACACTCACCACGCCCAGTCAGCAGAGGAGATATTCTGGCCTGTCAGAGGCCCACAAGGGCAAGACAGAGAAAGCAGAGGCTCCTATCCTTTCTCTCTGAAGACAGGATAGAAGCTCTGTCTACCTATGGAAATGTGGGCCCCATGCAAGATACAAACTCCTGCAAACTAAGATTAATTACACATATAAGTACTTAGAGTAGTGGTTCTCAACCTTCCTAATGCTGCAACACTTTAATACAGTTCCTCATGCTGTGGTGACCCCCACCATAAAATTATTTCATTGCTACTTTGTAACTGCAATTTTGTTACTGCCATGATTTGTAATGTAAATACCTGAAATGCAGGATATCTGATATTCGACCCCCAAAGGGGTCATGACCCACAGGTTGAGAACCACTGACATAGAAGGCTCAGTTACACTGTTCAAGGTGGCCCAGCTAAGAAAAGGCGGGTCAACATTTGCACCTGCCAAGTTCCTTCCTCTTCTCACTCTACTGCATGAAACCACGTGCAAGCATGCAAAGCGTGGTGCAAAATACTCAGTGGCATGTGCATCGAATGAATGGCAGAAATGGCATAGACTATTTTAAAACATGTAGTGTAAACATCTAGGTTTTCACAGTAACTTGTCATCTCAGCATCTCAGTTACTGTGACTATATATATATATATATATATATATATATATATATATGCATACAGACGTATGAGTATGTGTTTATATAGCAGCATCCTGTGGCAGTACGATCTGAGAGGCACATAAACAGGGAAATAAGAGGGTTGCTATAAAATTATATGTTATGTACAACCATATATAATCTTAGATATATATATATATATTATATATATATATATATATATATATATATATATATATATATATAATTCCCAAGACCTTATTTACCCTATCTTAGGAACTCATACAGAAATGAGCAACTGTGGACTTTCGCACTAGTATTCTAAGATGTCTATTACTCTTAAAAATACATAGCATGTTGACCTCATGCCTGCTTTTTAAATTACATTTTCATTATCGTGTCTTGGTTGTCAGCATTGGTTGCTGCACAGGGCTGTGATGCAGTGCTGAAGTAGGAGATGTGTCATGTCCAAGGAGTGGTGAGCTTCCTACATCTCCAAGACCAGCTTTACCAGGATACATGTCTCCTAAGTGATACTGGGACATCTCTACCTGCTTTCATACATTTGCATAGTCTCAATGAATTACTTGTAGGGAGTTACTTATGAGGAAACAGGAGATAAACAATTAAATATTGCATATTTGACTTCTCCATGGAGTCTCCTCATATTGATAGAAGTGAACAAGCCATCATGGTAGTTAAGAATGTGGACTGTGGAGTCAGGTAGGACTTGCCACTTGTTAGCCATGTGCCCTTGAACAAGTGTCTTTGCCTTTCTTGACCTTTGCTGCAGGACTAATGACAACACCTTCCTCACGAGAGGTGTTCTAAACTTTGACATGCACCTAGAGTAATTAGCTATAGAACCAGCACACACCAAAAGAAAGGACCTTAACTGTCAGGACTGCCTGTTGCTATCCATTGCTAGACCACGGCCAAGATGCCTGCAGAGAAGCAGGAAATTTGGAAGAGAACCACAAAAGCTTCTTGATACTTCTCCCCCTCCCCAGTAAGACAAGTAGTCAGAATGAACCAGTGACTGCTACCCATGAGGTACACAGTATGGTGGTAACAGACTGCTCTAGAACCACTTACTACCAGTGCTTCTCAACCTTCTTAATGCTGAGACCCTTTAATACAGTTCCTCATGCTGGGGTGACCCCCAACCACAAAACTATTTTCATTGCTACCTCATAGCTGTCATTTTGCTACTGTTATGAATTGTAATGTAAATATCTGTGTTTTCTGATGGTCTTAGGCAGCCCCTGTGAAAGGGCCATTTGACCCCCAAAGGGGTCTCAACCAATAGGTTGAGAACCACTGATTGATCACTTTTCACTGTCATCATCATTATTAATATTTCTAAGTTACCTTTATTTAGCTATTTTGTGTCGGGGGGGGGGGGCACATGTGTTGTGAGGTGTGTATGGAGGTCAAAGGACAACTTTCATCGTCAGTTCTCTCCCTCCATCCTGCGGGACAAGGAGAAGGAACTCTGGTCTTCAGGCTCAGTGGTAACCTGTTAAGTCAGCCAACAGGTGTTCATCATTAATATTTTAATCAAGAGGGAGTCAAGAGCCAATTTTCTTATTTTTCTGGCATCCTTATGTTGTAACAAAAGATGGAAGTTAAAAATTAGTGCAAAAGGAGGCATTTTACCAGGAACTCATGTTGACTAAAATATCAATTTGTTCACAGTGCACTGAGAAGAAAATTTCAATAATCTGGAAACAAACAGCACAGAGATGCAGCACTGTTAAGAATGGCATCCTTAGATGGTTCTGCATTTTTATTGAGCTTTTAATCACTATAATGTTAAAAATATGAATTTTGGCTTTGTTGCACTTGAAATTCTGTATATTTTACCCTGATTGAATTTAGCTAGGACTTTATGGGTGTTCCTTTCACTCTAAGTCTCCATTAAACAAGTGCAAAGGGGATGTTAATGATAACAATATTGATAACATTTATAGAGAGCTTAATGGTGTCTATGGGACAGGTAAGCACATCCTCTGTTGCTGATCACTGAGGGTATACATTAGGTACACCAAGCCTATTTTACTGATAGGAATACCATCAAAGTGAGGGAACACAGAGTGTCATTAACCCATGCTTTGGAGGAGGGCTCCAGGAAAGGTCATGCCTTGACCTTAGAGGGGCACTTCTAGAAATCAGGTCACTCCACCTCTCTGACTCCATGAAAAGGGACTTTTAGATCTCACACTGACTTGCTTCTGGCATGGAATCATTCTGGCTTTTTTTTTTCCCCCCCCGTAGAGGATGCTATACCAAAAGAAAGGGCCTTAACTGTTAGGGCTGCCTGCTGCTACCCAGTGCTAGACCAAGGCCAAGATGCCTGCAGGGAAGCAGGAAATTCAGAAGAGAACCACAAAAGCTTCTTGATACTTCTCCCCCTCCCCAGTAAGGCAATCTCCAGGCCTCCAGCAGGCAGGCACATGCTGTGAGAAGTTGTTTGAGGCTGCTCCAGAGCCTGCAAGCCTTCCAGAATACAGAGTTATCAAGCACAGTGAATCCAGGACCACTGGGAAGGGTTGGGAAGTAGCTCATCTTCAGCAACACCTTGGCTTTAAAGTAGATAGACATGCTCCTCTCCATCATTGCAGACAAGGATCTGAGAGGATGTGCTTGTCCCCTGTGTGAGAAGTGGAACACCGATCTATCTACCCACATTCCCTAAAGGAGTAGCTAGTTTCCTGTTTGCTCCCAAGCCCTGACTATGTGACAGGATAATTTGCACAGGGTTGGCTTCTCTGAGCCCCTCCCACATGGAGAAAACCCATCACAGCAAAGATGTTGGATATACACATGCAGCCTACAGAGATGGGAGTAGAGAACCCTGTCCTCCAGGATGACATAATTAAAGTGGATTAGCATAACCCGGATATCAGTTCTGACCTTCCTGCCCTTTAATAATGTGAACTCAATTTCCTGACCCTCAATTCAAAATCCAACTGAGGACTTCCTCCCCCCTCCACACACACACACACATTCTCATGAGCTTATAGTCTCTCAGGCAATATCTCTATTTACATATCAAAACAGAGAGATCATTATTAGTTCTTCTTTAAAACTGAAAACAAGCCTGTGTCCTATTTTTCATTCTTGGCATTGAAGCTGCTACATTTGGGGAAATAACCTGGTTTGGCATGCCATGGCTTCATGGTCTAGTTGCATGTCTTTTTCTTTCATATTTTAAAAACATTGTCCATACTTTCTCAGCTACTCATCTTACTGTATTTTAAAAGAATATGTGTAGTTTGGGAAGTGAATATAGATGTGCATACATACAACAGAGCCATTTGTGTTGGTCTGAGGACAACTCATGAGAATCAGTTCTCTCCTTCTACCATGTGGGTCCCCAGGGAGTAAACTTAGGTCATCAAGCTTGGTAGCAAGTTCCTTTAGCCACTGTGCCATATTGCCAGCCCTCCATCATGCATCTTATACCTGTCCTTGGTTAACAGCATCCCACTGGCTGTGGATACATCTCTCCTTTGCTGTGGCAGCTTTATTTCCTTCAGTCACTTTCCTCTTCACCTGATCAACCCCTAACGTCACCTCCCAGAGCATCATCTCAGAATGCTAGTCTCCTTCCAGAAGTCCCTGGCATTGCCTGGTCTGGCATATCTGGACTTCCTCCTCAGGTACCTGCAGCCCTCCGGCTTCTCTTCTGTAACCACACGGGGAGACAGATGGAGCATGAATTCTAATTGGTCTTTATGGTGATATATTGTGTCCCCCAAAATATTGTGTACCCTAATAAAGCTTATCTAAGGATCAGAGGGAAAAGCCAGCCACTATATTAAACATAGAAGTCAGGCAATGATAGCACACGCCTTTTATCCTAGCATTCCGGAGGCAGGGATCCTCCCAGATCTCTGTGAGTTCAAGGCCACACTGGGGAACAGAGCCAGGCATGGCGACACACGCCTTTAATCCCAGCACTAACCATAAAGGTCTGGAGGTCTGTACAGATAGGAAGTGACGTAGCTGGGCGGAGAGAGGAAATGAGATTGCAGAACACAAAGGCATATAGGCGTGGGTATACAGGAAGTAGGTCTCTTTGGAGACTGAGGCCTGGTAAGGTGAGGTTGGTGTGGCTTTTCCGATTCCTCTGATCTCTCAGGTTTTAACCCCAATATCTGGCTCTGGGTTTTTTTTTTTTTTTTTTTATTAAGACTGTTTAGCAATTTGTCTTACAGGTCTTAATGATAAAAGCCCAGAGTCAGATGTTGGGGTCAATGCTGAAAGACCAGAGAAGTAAAGGAGCCGACAGTCACCTCTGACCTCTCCGAATCCTCCTACTGAAAAGGGGTCAAGCTCCTGTCTCTGCCTCCCTTATATTCCTCTCTCCACCCAGCCATATCACTTCCTGTCTCCTGTCTGTACAGACCTCCAGACCTTTATGGTTAACAAATGGTTAGCTCCACCCTCTGATCTTCAGAAAGCTTTATTTGTTAGAGCACAAGCAAAATATCACATTTCCCCTTTTTGTCTAAAATTTTAAAAAGTTAAAACTAATATATGAAAAGCTATATACAATAACTATGTATATACAGACAATAATTACATGAATAATGTCGAGTCCATTAACATTTGACAAATTCAGAGAAAATACTCCATTATCTACCCTATCCTGGTAAGTCCAAAGTGTTATACCTAATTCTCTTTCTATCCTAACTTGCATTACCAATCCAAAACTATCTTTAAATGTCTCTCAATCCTGTATACTTTACACCTCTTTAGTGAATTTCTTTTCTGAATTGGTTAACAAGGAAAACTACAACTATAACTAGTCTTTCATCTCTTCTTGAACAAGTCCTCTCTCTTTCTGCCTTTTTGGCTCTTTCTCATACCCTGAGCTAGAAGTTCCATGAGGGTAGAGAAGCCTCCCTGGCCTGTACCTGCCTAGAGGTATCTGGGATAAATGCCCCATACCTGCTTCTCTTCTTAATTCACTTAAATAGCAACTGAAGGTAAGTTGATGGAATTTTTTTTTTTCAGTTGCTGAGAGACCTTTTATCCTCATTCAAGGACCTCAACTGCTTTTCAAATAAATGAAGTTCCTAAACAAACGAGGCCCCTCTAAGTTAGCACAAGTCACTCTGTTAAGTGTTCAAGTGTTAGCCTTTGATGCAGCCACTCTTGGCAGGCAGCTAGCTGGCCTCGTGGATCAGTGATTGCAATTAATCACAAGGCTGGCAATAACATCACCAATTTCTCCTCCCAGGCTTTTCAATTACGCCTTTTTTCATGTTCTCCCTTTCTTCCTAGGCTTCCTTCCATACTCAAGGCACACATAGTCCTCATCTTCAACAGGCCTCTAGTTCCAAGAGTAGACAGTTATGTGACATTAGGCCATCACTTGCCCAATCTGAACTTTATTTGACTTAGTTATTACATAAAGTCGCTTCTTTGCTCGTTCACATTGTAATGGCAGCATACCTTAAACAAGACAGTTTATAAATGAGAGGAATTTACTCTCCTACCCCCGAGACTGTGAAGTCCATGGTCAATGTGCCAGCTGGCTTGGTGTCTGGGAAAGGCTTACTGTCTACTTGCAAGGTGGCTCCTCCTTACATCATTCTCATAGGAAGAGACACACCCATTATCCTCATATGAAAGGGGAGATCTAAGGGCCAAGAAGCAATCTGGAGCCTTTATTCCCATTTAGGAGACCTGAGTCCTCATGATCTATCTTTAAACATCATCACTTTGAGGTTAAAGTTTCAATCCATGGATTTTGAAAGGACACAAATGTCCAAGTTCTAGCAGGTAAGACACAAGATGAAGGTGTGTTGTTAAATCAAAATCTAGGAGGCAGACGGCACCTAGTCAGCAAAGCTGCACCAAGAATCTGTCTTCCTGCGGAGAAGAGGCCTTAAAGAGTTCCTGCACCAGCAGGAACCCACTCCACAACCTCATTCCCTGCCTTTAGGCCCATGGAGCCTCTAAGGCTCTGGGTTTTGTTGAGGACAGGAAACTGTCTCCCCACAGGGCTACTGCAAGTCAGAAGAGGCAATGAGGACACAGGAGTTCAAAAACATCGACTCATGATGTCTACACTGTTGTCTTTCTACACCAAACCACGTGCATAACGGAAAATGTCAGGTGGCATCAGAAACCTGGTGCTAAAGAAGCTGGTGGGTGATAGAGTACAGAGGTTCTGTAGGCAAACAGTTTCAGAAATATGGAATAACAAGGGTAGGCGATTTAGTTACCAAAATGGAGCTAGACTAGTTGCCGTCTCTGAATGTAGAATGGCATTTTTTTTTTGCAAAGTTTCTTAATTCCCTTAAGTCACTGTAATGGATTAATCTTCATTGTCAACTGGGCTGGACTGGAATTATTTAGAGATTTATTTTATTTTTATTTATGTGTATCTCTCTCTCTCTCTCCACCTCCATGAACATGTGTGTGTGTGTGTGTGTGTGTGTGTGTGTGTGTGTGTGTGTATACATCAAGGTCAGAGTAGGGTGTTGGATTCCCTAAAGCAGGAGTTATAGGCACTTAGGAGCTGCCCAGTGTGGGTTGTGAGGACTGAACTTGGGTTGTTGGAGAGAACAACAGGCACTCTTAACCTACTTTCCCAACCCCTCAAATCACCTCTGGATTAATGGAAGAAGGAAGGCCTAGCCTGAACGAGGGGGAGGAGGAAAGTACCATCCCATTGGCTTTAGTCATGTGACTCATCACAGAGATGAAAAAAGTAACCAACAGATCCCTTTGACCCTCCAGAGCATCAGACAGGCAGTGCTTGGGAAACGCTGCCTTCAAGTAAAGGAAAAATGTGTTGTAGAATTTGGGACATGGCTGAGGGATTTAGGATCCTGGGACAAATGAGAGGTGTTTCCCTCACTTTGTCTTAGGACAGATAGTCACAAGCCATGGAATGCAGAGAGTAACTGCGACTTGGAATCAGGAACTCTGGGCTGCAGTACTCACTCTGCTACCAAACTCTTGCGTATTTTGGGGCCAGTTAATCTCCTGCTCAGAGGCTGGGTTTGTTCATATGTAGAAGCAGGGCTGGGCAGCTAAATATCACAACCACCAGGACCAGGCATGACTGCTCTGATCACTGCAAAAAAGTGTTTGCTGAGAGGGAAGAACAGGAAGGCCATGACAGCATGCGTATTTGATGTCACAGTAAAACAGCAGTCCCCAGTTCTCAGATAATGGATTCAGGAGCAAGTGGCCTGGCATTAAAGGTCTCCTGGTAGCAATACCCCTGGTAATAGGGCAAACTAAGGTAAGTAATTATATAAAAGTCTATATCTAAGAAGTACATTTATGGAGAAGGTGCCTTTACTACCCACCACATACTTTTTTCTCTCTAACACCTCAAGGGAGGTATATGACTTAGTCATCACTCCTTCTGGAAGTAAGGTCACTCTCCATGTGGTCTGAGTGTTTTCTTGGTTCTCCAGCATTCATGTCCTCCAGCTGCACGTCTGTCCACAGCACATCAGACACTGAGGTCAGTGTCCAATGTCCTCTCCATACCCAGGGCTGCATTAACACCAGACTGCACTTGTTGGAAAAGCTATTGGCAGCCAGGCTCTTGAAATGCCAGATTTATAATGTGCAGAAGCCATTTGTGAAGTTTCACATTTGCATTTCCTACTCTGCTGGTGATAGATTGAAAGCATTAGCTTCAAAGCCAGTAAAACCCAGAGGCTGGATGGAATTCAAATCCACTGAAATCTACTGCATGCAACAAGTACTCTCTCAACACCTACTAGCATCGCTCACAAGGCAGAAAGGAGATTTGCCTTTATCCTGGTTATCAGGACTCACTGACTTCCCTAAACAGCTGCCCCCTTTAATCCTATTTGGCATCAGTGACAACATCTGACAGGTAAGAGATATTGAGAAGGAGATAACTTACTAAATACCACAAATAAGTACAGAATCCAGAATTTGATACTATACTTGTCTGATTCTAAACTCTGAGTTTTCTACTAAAACCAAGCTGGCTTCTCAGATCCAAATGAAAAGTAGATCATCACTGTTGCCCCCAGGAGCTAGTGCTGGCAGGAAGTGAAAGCCCAGGAAGGGCCCAAAAGTAGAAAGTGAACAGAATTGAGTAGAATATGTGTGTGTTGGTTTGCTGTGGTCTCTGAGAAAAAAATAAAAAAAAAAACTGAGTACTTGTGTATGCATATATATTTTTAAACACCGGTTTAAAAGATGCTGAGAATAAAGGAGAGTTAATGGCTCAGCCCTAAACAAAACAGATATCTATACCCCCAAGGCTCAGACAACACTGAAGATGGGGAAGAAAGGATCTAAGAACCAGAAGATATGGAGAAAGGTTGTGAAATGCCATCTTCGAATCACAACATGACCATGGCAATCATGAACTCACAGCAACTGTGCCTACTGGAACCGGGACCAAACTGCCTCATAGCCAGCAAGGGATGGGGAAGGCTCTGGTGGATAGTTCTAAACCCATGGTCACATAGACAGCGCTGGTTAAACTCTGTGGAAAACAAAACGAAACAAAAAGTCATGAACACAGATAAGAGGTTTGTAAGAAAGAATTTGGGGATGGCAGAGATAGAAGGGAAATAAGAGAGGGTAGCTAGGGAAGTCATCAGAATGCATTATATACTGCATGAAACTGTGAAAGACCAAAATTTATTGAAAGAAATACATACACATATATGTACTTTTTCACCACAAGTAATCACAGAAGCATACATCTACAATCTTCAAGAGTCCCTGTGACTCATATTATCTAAGTTGACTATTTAAAGACAATGACAGGGATTTTCAGATACCTTAAAGGCTTTGTCTCTTTGTCTGAGGTCACAATACTAACGGAAGTTGACCTGGACCCTGTTTCTGCTTCTTTGTCCATGGCATATCCAATTATACTGCTTTTGGCACTTTAGTTGAGTCCAAGACAGTAAGTATTTCATTTATATCAACCCATCACCCATCCATTTATCTATTTATCCTCCATCTATCTGCCTACCTTCTATATATTCACTTACTTCACCATTCATCTACCATCCAACAACCCCATTCATCCAACTTTCATCTATCCACAATCTTCCATCCATTCATGCATCATTGGCTACTCTATTTATCTACTTTCCATTTTCCTCAAGCTCTCTCATCTATCCATCTATCCATACACCCATGGCCTTGTCCTATTTAATCCAGAACCCAAGCTTCTTATTTGTTGTAGCAGTTCCTAGGGCTCTTGAGTCTCAATCTAAAACTAGCTTAAACTGACTCCTTAAACAGTCTGCACTCCAAAGACAAAGGACTAACTCCTTGTTACGGAGGTAAGAAAAGTTTCCTAGAAAAGAATTTCTACCCCCAAAAGGTAGGATCCTGGGATACAGAGGACTGCTAAAGTTATTGCCAGGGAAACATGTAGCTTACATAATGACATAGAGGCAAGAAGCAAGGTCAGGGTTCAGGGAAGAGCTAGTGGACAATGCTGATGGTGTGCTGAGGTGGGACAGGTGTGGTAGAAGATCTCAACCCTGGGAGATACAGAAAGCCCACAAAAGGCATGAGCAACAAGATGGGGCAATAACATCTGTGCCTTCAAGCTACTCAGTCTGAGGGTGAGAAACATAATGGCTTGAAGGAAGATGGTGATTTTAGCAGAAAGTGATAAAGTGTCTCCTCCAGAGAAGAAGAAAAGGGTACTGAGTTCCTAGTGGGAATAGGGTAGTAGTAGGAATGAAACAGAGAAGAAGAGTATGAAAGATGAAGAGATGTGATGAACAGGTGTGTGGGTGAGTGGGTGGATAGATGGGTGGGGGTAGACAGGTGGGTGGATGAAGGGGTGGTGCTCAGGCTGTGCCTTCTCCAGAGGGATATGTCTCCCCACTGTTGAACTCCACCAAGAGTGTATATAATCTTAGATTTTCCCCACCCCAGTAACAACCATCCACTATAGACATGCCCACTAGCCAGTCTGACCTGGGCAATCCCTTACCTGAGAGTCCCTTCTCGGATGACTTTAGGCTGGGCCAAGCTGGCAGTTAAAGCTTAAGTAGGGCACTTGCCATTCCACTTGGATGTGCGAACTTGGGAAAATTACTTAATTGCATCCAAATTTATCTACAAAGCACTTTAATTTAGAGGGATATTTGGGGGGCTAAATGAGCTAATATATAGAATCATGTATAGTAGCTATTTAATAAATAGAAATCTCCGCTGGGTTGTAGTGGTGCACACCTTTAATCCCAGCACTTGGGAGGCAGAGCTAGGTGGATCTCTGTGAGTTCGAGGCCAGCCTGGTCTACAGAGCGAGATCCAGGACAGGCACCAAAACTACACAGAGAAACCCTGTCTCAAAAGACCAAAAAAAAAAAAAAAAAATAGAAATCACCATCAAGTTCTTCAAATCCTTGTGATGAGATAGGATCATCTTACTTTCCTTTATAACACCATATTTTTCTCCAGAATCACTGGTGCCCAGATACCTTCCATCACAGAATCCTGCCATGGCAGATTTCGTGCATCTGATAGATTAACTAGCATGGTTTATCACAAATCCATCGACTGAACATCCTTCATTTAACAATGGGTAAAACCATTCTTGTTCCTTCTCAAGTCTCTCCCTATACAGGCAAATTCTCATTGTTTGGTTAAGATGCCACGTCAGGCTAGATAGGAAAATTACACTCTTTTGCTTCCCCAAATGTTCCAGAATGCAATCAGGTGTCACAACTATGTCTTCAGCACTGACATGGAAGGGAAGTGACATTTTCAGCAAAGCTCGTGGAGGGCGGGGGGGAGGGGGGCATGTGATCAGATACCCATGTACTTGGCAAGGGCTGGCACTTGAAAACTCGTGTCTTCCCCCTCCAGGCTCAACAACATCACTGTACTGGAGGGGCAGAGAAAATCCCAAGAAGCACAGAACTAGGAAAGTACAATGGGGACTCAGTTTCCTCTGACAAAATCTACTATTCCCCATTGGGAGTTCAGAAATGACCTAGGAAAAAGTCCCAATGATGTACCCATTTTAATGTTCATCTAGTTAAATCCATCTCCCCAGCTGATCTGAGTTCCCAAAGCCAAGCCCTTATTCACTTTGTTTGCCCTGTACCCTAAAGACTAGCAGACTTTCAGGTACACATGCCTCTGTGCAAGTCTGTTAATGACCAAATGACTGAATAACTGTAGTTATGAGCAAGCAAAAGTAGATAAGTCACCTTAGTGATAAGATTAGTAGGCTTTGACTTAGTTCTTTTTTAATTTTATAGATGAGACAAATATGACACAATAATTTTCATTAGAAACCATTCTTCATATTGTGGTCTTTCCCAGTCCAGTGACATGCACTAAGAGAATCTCTCATTGTTAGACAGCAGCAGCCAGCCAGAGCTCCCAGTCAGTCATGTGACCCAGAGAGAACCTTTCGGGCCTCTGCAGAGCACTGAGTTGTGATGTTTGTGAGGTAGGTGGCACAAATGCATTTTCAGTTTGCAGCCTTTGGACCTTTGAAAGTTTTACTGGGATGTAACCTCTGTAGCTAGTTCCAATACAATGCCAATTACACTAGAACAGTGGTTCTCACCCTTCCTAATGCTGTGACTCTTTAATACAGCTCCTCGTGTTGTGGTGACCCCCCCCCCAACCACAAAATTATTTCATTGATACTTCATAACTGTAATTTTTGCTTCTGTTATTAATCATAATTTAAATATCTGAGATGCAGGACATCTCATATGTGACCCCTGTGGGGGTCATGAATCACAAGTTGAGAACTGCTGTACTATAAGGTAAGGCAAAGCATGTTAGGAACCGGCAGAAGATACGGAAACTCAGCCTACCCAGAACGGAAAAGTTTTCCCAAAGAAAGGAAAACTGCTTTAGTTTTGAAGTACAGATAGGAGTTGAGAGAGTCTGGGCAAAAAAGTACCATAGGCAGAGCGAACAAACTTGTGTGAAGGACAGTTGTAAAATGGCACATTCAGAGAATTGCAGATAATTCTTTCCACCTACAGAAAGTTAAACAGACACTTAGAAGCTGCCTTGGGTAAAACAGCACTGAATCCTTCCTTGGTCCCACAAGGCAGATGAAAGAAGGATAAAAACCTGGAAACTCTGCCTTTGATTTGGGGTCGTCTTCTTCTCTTGGGTCACGTGTTTACTTCTGCAGGTCAACATGCTAATCCTTCCCACGACTGCCTAAACCATCACATCTATCTTCAAGTCTGAAAGCAAAGGTAAGTCAACGACCTAACACTGAGATCACCTTGGATTCTAGCCAGAATAAATCCTAGTGGAACAGACCACCTACCATTGAGGTAAGGCTGCACCCTGGAGTAGAAGTCATTGTTGTCTAAGAGCCATCATCTCTGTCAACCAATAAAGACTTTTTCTGATCATCTTGCAGGACCGGGGTTGAGTCAATGATCAACCACACCGCACTCTGACCATTACTGCTTAATTATGCATGATTCTCACTTCCTGTCCTAATTCTTCTATCCAAACCATTTTGGTGTCTGCCCTGAATATGGACTTGGGATCATAGGCCCTTTTACCGGTTCTTCCCATGATTCCTTTCTCTGCTTTTCACCGTGACTTGTCTCTTTAATTGGTGCTCTGAGCAAGGTGTCCAAACCAAGTGTTTTGTTGCTGGGAGCCCCATGTTTTGCCCTAAAATCTTCCAACTGCAACTGTACTTTTAGTCCCCAACTGATTTCCTTACCTGAATCCAGTCATGGAAACTCCACTCTGTCCTAAAACCATGGCTGGCCTGTGTACCGCATCTTTATGCATGATGCCCCCCTGACCTTCACTGCCTGGCTACATTTCAACCAGTTTTTACAAGCCAACACCATGGTCACTGTCCCAGAAGCCTCTTTTGTGGGCTCAGTCCCCTGAGCTGGGGGTGGGGCACAAATAGACTTTCCCACAGCTGGCTTATCTCAGCCAGGGCTGCATTCTCCCATCTTCACCCTCCAGTCATGTTCCTGGCGCACCTCATCCACCCCTCACCACTTGGCTAGCCTTTGTCCCTGGGTCAGACACAGAAGAAGCAGGGATGTGAAGGCAGCAACAGGTGCTTCAGAAGCAGTTTTCATGGAACAGTGAGCTAAGCATATGATTTTAAAAGGAGGGTTTCCAGATGAACTGTTAATTCCATTTTTAATTTCTCTGAAGTTCCCTGGAGCACGAAGCAATGATGGTTTTGTTTCTAAAGGAAATGGACTGTCTTCAGCCTGATCTAGGGAATGGGCATTGACTTCAGATGACAGCCTCATTCCTGGCTCTGGGAGCATGGAAATAGGAGCTTCTCAATACAGGCAGGAGGTTTCCTTGGACCTAATCCTTTGCTCCCTTCTACCCCCCAGACCAGAGAAGGAAAGGAAGAGTGGGTGTGACTGGGACCACCTTCTGTGCTCCATGGAAACTTCCTTCTGCAGCTTCACACCTGCCCAATTCCCTCCTCTGCTGGAAGGCTTTGCTCAGAGGCTCCTGCTGATGCCTGCTTTTCCCCACTGTCCTGCTGTGCAGACCTGCTCCCTCCTCTCCTCCACCAGAAGCCTTTTCCTTAGGCCTCCATCTTAACTGTTCTCGGAAGCTAATCTCCGTGGGAGCCAGTTGTCTGTTCCTTTTACTTCGCATGCCAAGAGTTAGCTAAGGCAGTGATTTTCAAAGTAGCGCCTGACCTGGGGCAGAAGTGTCACCCTGTATTTGTCGGAAATACAGATTCTTACCTGTTGGGGAATATTTGTTCACACTATGAACCCCAAGTTTGCATTTGCGCTAATTAAATATAAATAACCTTGGGGTCAGGAGGCCGAGTTAGCAACTAGTTAACAGAAAGTAAGCATTGAGCATCAGAGGACATCTGGAAGAGAGAGAGAGATGCACCAGAAGTAGCAGGGAGGGATTTGGAGTGATGGGGCCTTTTTTTGTTGTATGGAAGAAGGATGGGCTCTTTGGGAGATGCCAGCAAGGAGAGAAGGTGAGCTAGGTGCCATTCAACTTCTCTGAGCTAGCAGGTTTTCACCCCAGCCTTTGAATCTCAAGTTTTATTTATAAATAGAACGATAGAGATTTAGTTGAAGCCACCTTTAGCAGGAGCAGCAGAGCCAGTGCCTGTGGGGGCAGAATTCCCACCAGGCTGTGTGGCTTGAGCAGCTGAGCCACTGCCCTGCCGGAGAAGCAGGCCTGCACCTGTGGAGTTGCAATTGGCTGAAATGTCAGTAGATTAAGGTGCTGCCACAGTGCTGAAGTTAAAACACTTACCTTTTCCTGTTAGGGCAACTGGGTCAGGAACTCTGGGTGTGGGGCCCAGACAGTAGAGTTTTAATAAGTGGTCCAGAAAATCCTAGAGCACACTGAAATCTGAGATACACTGATCTAAGGGTAGGGACAGGAAAGAATTAGTGCCTGGCGGAGTATAAACACACACACACACACACACACACACACACACACACACACACACGCATACACACAGTAGGCCCTTAATTACTGTCTTCTTGATCGGAGGTGTGTAACTGATATAGCCTCTCACATAATAGAAATTGCCTGAAGAAGCATTCATGCAGAAAGAGAGATGAGGGCTACATAGGGAACTAGTTGGTTTTCCATCCCACCAGTGCATCTTAAACCAGCATACAATGTTTCAAAAGATCATTCCACATAACAGCAGGTATCAGTTCAAATCAGCTGCTAACTGCTTTGTTCCTGAGACCTTCCAACAGCATTTACCACCAGGAGTCCCTTATGATTAAGGATGGTGTCTGGTTGGACAGTTCTGGGGCCTCCATTTGCATTCAAAGCTGCTTCACACACTTAGAGGATGAACCTAGAGCAAGAGGAGCCTTGGCAGAGGAGGCAAGCAATAGCGGTGCTTATTATGGTATGGATCCAATATAAAGCAGGTCAAAATCCTGGTCCCCAGAACAGAAACTACCTACAATAAGAGCCTGAAATAACACAGCTGTCCTCTAAGCTGCCATTATTCCTCCCCAATCCCAGCATTTCAGGGAGGTTTCACTTTGCTTGTCTTCTATGACAAAGACTGTTAGTGCAAAAACCAAGGACAGCAACCTCCTGCCCCATCCACACTACCACAGCCCCCGCCCCTGCCCCCGCCCAGCAGCACCATCATGGTCTGCATGTGTACTTTTGTAGCCAGGTTTTCACCACACAAATAAGAGCATGTCTTGACAGCACATTTTTTTTCTTTCCCTTATTTAATTCTTTCCTCCTTCCATTTAGTTTAGTTCCATTTTTATTTCTCTAAAGAGGGTCAGTGCATTTTAATCACAGTGCTCTCTGACTTGCTGGGGCTATTGAAGGAAGCATTCAAAGCTCAGTCACTCAGTTCATTCAGATGGGAACTACCAAGTTCAATGAGAAAAGCAAAAGGTAAAATGAAATTATGCAGCCTTTTGGCTGATTTCCCATTTCTGCATATAGAAAGGCACAAGATGGCCTTTGATGCCCTAGATTCAGGAACAAGAATGCCCTGGAAGGAATCAGTTCATATAATATTAATAGCATGTTATTGAAGGAGATAAATATAAAACCCAAATTAAAAAAAGAAAAAGGACTTGACAAGTAAAGATGATCAGAAGCCCTTTCTCCCTTATTTCAAGATAACAGTCACCTGGATGCAGTAATAACTAATGTGTGTGCAGGCCACTGCAGTTTACAAAATGCTTTTATATCCATTAAGTCTGTTAACCAGTTTGGTCATTACTAATCGCTGAGATTTATAGAGAGCTTATGATACTCCAGGCAGCATGCCAAACATCTTATGTGGATTATGTAACTTAATCTTCATAACATCCCTCATGTATGTCCTCATTGCACACAAACAAAAACTGAGGTTAAGTGACTTGCATAAGGTCACACAGCTTATAAGTGCTGTGTGATGTAAAGCCTGGCTATTTGATCCAACTCACGAAGGAGCCGCAGTATTTCCCAGGAAGGAACTTCAGACTCAGCCAGGCTATAGGATACACTTTGGGTCACCCACAATGGTCCTGATTTCCAGTTTTAGTAATGAGCCTCTTCCCCCTGTGCCTACAAACAGGCCCAAGAAAGACAATGGCCTCTCTCGCTATTTCTTCTGCCTCCTCTTCCATCTCAGTGCCTGTCTCGTTTAGTTTGTCTGGAACCAACACAGACAGGATGAAAAGGACGAAAAGGGGAGAGAAATCAGTACAACTGAGGGAGCGTGTAAGCAAAGCACGGGGGGATGGCGGGACTGTGGATGGAGTGACAGGCGAGAGCTTTTGTTTTTGTTAAACTCAGAAAGGCCACAATGTGCTGTGTACCACTGAGCCAGCACACTCACTTCAGATGCCAAGGAATCCCATTACAGATGTACTCTTCGGGGTGGGCCACCTGGACGGAGTCAAAAACAGTCAGAGATTGAACTCACCTTCCTTGACCAGGTCCTGGGCTTCCTGAGGACCACATCTCTGCCCTCTGCTGTACCATCAAGTACACCAGCTTAATGAAGTAAAGACTTATTTTTGCTTAAGGCTTCAGCTGGTGCTTACATCTCCACCGTGGGACTGTGGCGATGTGGAGCATCACTGGAGAGGAACACAGTGGAGCCAAGGTGCATAGCTCAAGGTAGCCAGGAAGCAAGGAGAGGGGGTGAAAGCTGGCCTCCTAAGCCTCTACAGGGGCATGTCTCCAATAACCTACTTCTTGCTATTCAGCCCCACCTTCTAAAGGTTTTTCCATCTCCAATAGCACCACAGGCTGCCAGGTGGAGGATATTTCAGATTCAAACAGTAACAGGCATGACACTCCCAGTCTAGTCCACTGAGTTCAATAACTGATAACGCAGATGGTTATTGTCAGCTAATGTTGGCATTGGATGAAACCGTGTTATTACTTGGACTGGCCCAACCAGTGGCCTCATTTGGCAAGTGAGGAAGCTGCAGTGTAGAGGGAAAAGAGTTCATCCACATTCATGCAGTTCTTGCAAGGAAGGTAAAAGGCAAAGCCACTCCCAATCTCTCGGCCCAGCTCCTGTTTGCTGCACAGGTCAAAAGACTTAAAGCAGAAGCATCTGCTAGTACACCAAGGCTAGGGAAGTAGAGAGTCGAAGGAGTTGATTCAATGGCAAAACCAGAGAACTTTCTTATTTACTTATGTAGGTTATAAATTTAAGGTATATGAATATGGTTCCCATATATGTGAATAGTGAAATGATTCCTACATGCAAGCAAATTAACACATCCATGATCTTACAGAGATAGTATGTAAGTGCACATGTATGCACATGAGCTGCACAAAGTACCTACCCAAGGTCCACTATTAGCAAATTTTCAGTATTTGATACACTGTTTTTAATGACTCACCATGCAGTAGTTTAGTTACCAGTCATTCTGTTCTGCATCACAGTTTGAACTCCCTTTGACCTACATCTCTCCATTTCTTTTGATCTCCATCTTGGTATCCACCATTCTAGTCTATCTTGGTGTATGCCATACCATGAAGCATTTATCATTTAAAAGCTTAATTTATGTGTTGACATTTTCATACATAGGTATAGTGGGTTTGAATTTGCCTCTTGGGGGTGGCTTATTTCAGTTAGTATATAGTCCTCAAGATTCAGTCATATTTTTGTTCCTGACTTTCCTTTTTATGGCTGAAAATTATTTCTCTCTCTCTCTCTCTCTCTCTCTCTCTCTCTCTCTCTCTCTCTCTGTCTGTCTCTCTCTCTGTGTGTATGTGTATGTGTGTGTGTGTGTGTGTATGTATGTATGTATGTATGTATGTATGTATTATGTAACTATATGACTGTCTGGTTATCTATGTATATCACTATCACTGTTTCTTTATCGATTCCATTAATAGATATAGTTGTTTCCACATCCCAGCTACTGTGAATAACTGTAAAAGGCATAAAATTACCTCACACCTGTTAGTATGGCTATTATAAAAAAGAAAAGAATTAGCCAGGCATGATGGCACATGAATTTAATTCCAGCACTTGAAAGCAAAGGTATGCAGGTCTCTGTGAGTTTGAGGCCTGCCTGTTCCACAGAATGACTTTCAGGCCAGTCAGGGCTGCATAGTGAGACACTGTTTCAAGAAAAAAAAATAAATGAGATCACAGGTGTCAGTGAGGGTATGGATAAGGGGACTCATTTACACTGTTGGCAGGAATGTGATTGGCATAACTGTTAGGGAAGATAACACAGAGATTCTTCAAATGCTAAAAGTAAAATGACTGGATGACCTGGTAACCCCACTTCTGAGAGAATTCTCAAAGCAAATAGCCTTCTCTAGATTCTAATTTGCACTAGGTATTTTTAACAAATACTGTCTCACTTGACATTTTAGAATGTATCTGCAAAAAGCAGGCTGCTTATTAAGCCCATTTTGCAGCCCAGGAAACTGAGGATTTGAAACTCTGAATTAAAAAGCTAATCAGTAGAGCTGCAGTTCTAAACTTGTGGGTCTTGATCCCTTTGGGAGTCAACAGACCCTTTCACAGGGGTCACCTAAGACCATCAAAAAATACAGATATTTATATTACAATTTATAACAGTAGCAAAATTATAGTTCTGTAGTAGCAATGAAAATAATGTTATGGTTGGGGTTCATGACAACATGAGGAACTGTATTAAAGGACCAAAGTATTAGAAAGGTTGAGAACCACTGCAGTAGAGGATAGAGTGATAGCTTAATAGTTAAGAGAGCTTAACTGCTTTGCAGAAGACTGGAGTTCGGTTCACAGCACATACAGTTGGCTCACAACTGCCTGTAACTCCAGCTCCAAGGCTCCAACACCCGCTCTAGCCTCTGGGTATCCACATACACACATAAACATAAATAAAAATTAAATAAATCTGAGAAAGAAAGACAGACAGCTATCCAGTCAACCACCTAGCAGGTGTTGGAACAAGGATTCCATATAGGTCAGCCTCGCCTCAAAGCGTATAATACACCAGCAAAACATGGGATCTGGAGGCAAGAAAGTGAAGTCTGGAATGCCAAGGAAAGCCTCTATTGCTTTTGTTCCTAATGGCAAACAGAATTCAAAATTCACAAAGCCTTATGGAGTCATCATGTGAACAAAATGGCCTCACATTGACATGAGTCAGCTCCTGATTTTCCGGCCACCCTTATCTGTAGGCTAATCTACCTTATGAAAACTTTCCACCATCACTAGCCAGGCATGCCTTGATTCCACTGGCAATAACTGATCATCAAGACCCCTGTCACATCCCTCTCACACCCCTACAAGGTATTCTCCACATGGCAGCCACAATGACCCCTCCAAACATGCATCACATGAGACTGTCCCCCTCCTTAAACAGCCAATGGCTTCCTGTTCCTTCGGAACACATTCTGGACTCCCTGTGGATCCCCTGAAAGCCCTGTATGACTTGAGCTCTGCCTGCCTCTCCGACCTCATCTGATGCACCTAGCACGTGATACGTGGACCACTAAGGTTTATTCTAATTACAAGTCCACAGCCCGTCCAGCCTGAGGACCAGGTACAGACTGTTCCATAGCTGGGAGACTCTTGCCAGCCTCTTCACATGGCTGCTGCTCCTTGCAACTAATGTCTGTGTAAATGTTACCTCCGTTAACAGTTGTCACCCTGCAGTTACAGCCATCCCACTCCTCATCTTCACAGTGTCATCTCTTGCTGTCTTCATAGTGTTTCTCATTGACAAAGGTACATTGTCTATATGTCTACATATCAGTTTTCTCTGTATGTCTCTCTCTGCATCTGTTCGTCCTTCTGCCTCTGTCTGTCTCTATTTCTCTGTCTCTGTCTATTTTCCTGTCTCTGTCTATTTCTCTGTCTCTATTTCTCTGTCTCTGTCTATTATTTCTCTGTCTCTGTCTATCTCTCTGACTCTGTCTATTTCTGTCTCTCTCTAGTTCTCTGTCTCTCTCTGTGTCTCTCTTTGTCTCTCTGTCTGTCTGTCTACAAGTTTTCCTGACTAAGTAACCACAAACAGGCAATTTGAACAGTGGCTGTCTCTGAGAAGGAAGTTAACTCTCACACAATCGTAGACAAGGAGGCGGGAGTTCTGTGATCCGCAGGCAGCATTAAGTCATTTCCCTCTCTAGCAAATGGGTAGTGATGGGGGCACGCTATCTTTAAGACTGTTTAGGGGTGACACATAGCAGGAAGGAAGCAATCAACCACTACCCTTGGTGATAGTTACCCTGACAGCAGCTGCTATGGAGACATTTCCTGAATGCTAAATGGGGTTCATACAAGGCTTCATAACTGAAATTTGACAAGAGTCATACTCAGGCCCTGAACCATCAACCTGACAGAGCTCAAGCAGCTCCCCAGGGCAAACAGCACCTGCAGAAGCTCAAGTTGGAATCGAGTGTTAAAACCAGCAGCTGCACGTGTGCACATGCAGGGCTACAAGGCAGACACAGTGTTCATAAAGCTGGCTTCTCTGCTCCTCTCCCCATTAATATTGCAGTACTATACTGATAAATATGGCTCTAAACTTAAAACACTATTTCGTTTTGAAACCTGGATAGCTAATATGAAGATTAATAGAACAGGAAAGAACTCCTTGCACAGGGATAGTGTGCTGGTTGTTCACTGGAGATTCTGTGAGACACAAGAAAAGAGTAAATCTTTATGGTTACTCTACGCTACTCAAAATCAAGGCAGAATGACAATGACTTCTTTTTCTCCAATATATTGAAAGGTTTTTATGTACCAGGCATTTAAATTTTTATTACACGTAGTTATTTGTGTGTGAGAGAGAGAAAAACGATGAGAGAGGAGACAGAGGAGAGAGAGAGAGAGAGAGAGAGAGAGAGAGAGAGAGAGAGAGAGAGAGAGAGAATGTGTACGTACAAGCCACTTATGTGTTTGCCACATTATGTGTGTGGAGGGTAGGAGTCAGAGGAAAACTCACAGAGCCCGGCTCTCCCCTTCTACCATTTAGTTTCCAGAAACTAAACTCAGGATACTAAGCTTAGCAGCAAGCACAGGCACCCTTACCCATTGAGCGGTCTCACTGGCCTGTACCTGGCATTTTAAGTGCATCCTCTGTAAGCTTACAAATGCTAGTAAAGTAAGTAGGGATGGCTTCATTCTACAGAAGGAGAAGCTCAGCCAGGGCCAGGAACTTACTTCTGCTTAATAGCCGGGAAGCCGCAGATTTGAACCTAGGTATGCCTAGCTTAGACCCGTGCCCTTACTGCTGTGTCTCAATCCTTCAACATCTAAGGGCTGAGGTCTTGGAATCATAGGTTCTGTGCATCTACCAACCCAGACGGAATGAGAAGATGAAGGAATGCAGCTGTTAAAGACATGTCCTCTTTGTCTGTGCAGGGCACTTTCATACCCCTTTCCACCGCTGTTCACAGTCAAGTCTCTCCCACCCAGAGCAGTACTTGCCCCCAAACTCCATGACAGGCCAAAATGGGAAAGGAAGAACAGATGCAATGTGGTCCAAAGGGGTTTCTTCTCAAACTCAACCCTCTCCAGGTTAGTGAATTTACCTTCAGGAAAAATACAGACAGTGGATTTTTTTTTTCAATAGTGAAGGCCGGGATAAAGGCCACTGTAAGTGCCTCTAGTTCTACACAGAAAACCATCCTGAGCAGCTGCTGGGAGGCTACACACCTTGGCCAGAACACCACCTATAGGCTCATTTGTTCATTTGTACATCCATTCATCTGTGGCTCCTGAATGCTCACCATGTGGGAGGCATCTGATTGGTAAAAAGGATAAAGAGGGGCTTCATCTGCAGCCCCCTTCTCCAGAGATTTTATTCCAGAAAGGGAGACAAATACACATGATTCCATGTAGCTGCATAAACAGGGCCAGTACATGGCTTTAACAAAGATGGGAAACAACCATTTCTGTGGAGCAGGGTCTGGCCAGTGAGTGGGTCTGTGTCAGAGACTCCAGAAGCAAGTGGATGTCTGACACATTTGATCTTCCCTACCTTGAGCTGAAGGAACAAGGCAAGCAAGGGTATTGATGTTGGGACCTGGGACAATCCCAGGGTGAAATGATGGGCAATGTGGAGGGGTCAGGGGAGTGGGCATCAGATGTGCCTAGCACACAAGGCAAAGTCAGGGCTTTGTTCTGTGTCACCATGAGATTTACCAACAACAGCAAAGAGAATCCCCTAAGTCCACAAAAGGACACACACTATCTCCACTCTCCTGCAAGGTGCATTTCCATGCCTCTGGATCCTTGCACGTTTGTGAGGGAGGGACTGATTCTTGGGCAACTATTTGCCTAAGATTTCTACTCTACTCCCCCACTTCCTCATTAGAGATAATGGAAAGACAAATTGTATCCCACAGGGAACAGAAGGGGAAGTGAAGTTTGAAGAATGTTATCACACATTGCCATATAAAGCACAAGGTATCCTCTCTATCAGTTCTTTGCTCTTCCTTTTAAAAATGTTTTATATTATTATTATTATTATTATTAGTGTGTGTGTGTGTGTGTGTGTGTGTGTGTGTGTGTGTGTGTGTGCTAGTCACACTCCATAGCATCCATGTGAAAGTCAGAGGACAACTTTCTGTAGTCAATTCTCTCTCCTTCCATCATGGGTTCTAAGGATCAAATTTGGGTGGTCAGGCTTGTGTAACACTGAGCCATTGCACCAGCTCTTCTAAGTACCAACTCTAAGTCTTGGGGAAACACATGACAGTCCATACCTCTTAGTCCCCTCAGTAACACAGGAGGGATGATTCCTATACACAGAGGTATCATTAGGACTCCATAGGTGTTATCATACCAATTCCTACTGTAGCATTCATGGGTATTCCTTTCTGTGCATGTTAGTGCCCCTTCATTTTTCCTAATTTAAGAGTCACTCATGGCAATAGTCACAAAATAAAATACAACCACTTTTTCTAATTCCTTGTTATTTCTGTTATATTGCCTAGGCTGGCTTTAAACTTCCAATGCTCCTGTCTCAGCCTCCTCAGTAGCTGAGATTATAGGCACATGCCACAGCACCTGGCTTTCCTGTTTTCTTAAGTGATCTACAAACAGATAGACAATAGTTACAACTTTAAAATATTTGAAAATCTGGTAGTTTATGTAGTAACATCAACCTTATGAGTTATATAGGAATCCAGTACAGTGAATATGAGAAAATCACGGCTTGTCCAAATTCTGTCATCAACCTTCTAACCCCATGACATAAACTCTGCTTTCTTAAAATAAAACATAAACAGTAACCTTGCAGCCTTTAGCAACAGAACCCATTGTACCAAATGTAATAGTAGAGGATCCATGTGAAGTATGGTAGCCTCTCCCACGGCATGGCAAATCTCTTTGTCAAGATTTGTGTGTCCATCCAAGCACCTGAGAGACAGAGACTGTCTGATTCTTGGATGTACCCTCAAGTGCCTGACAATGGTCCTGTCACATCACAGGACATGTTGAACACATGTTTGCTGAAAGAAGATGTGTCTGACAGGCACTTAATGACTTACAGAGTACATCCACACCCTTCATCTTATTTGATTTTCCAAAAGGCCCTAGAACACAAAGGAAAGCTGATATCATTATCCACATCTCACGGAAGGGGAAGAGTGTTTCACCCTGGCTGCTGGGTTGTCTTTCTTTTAAGGACTATAATGGACTCTTCTCCCCTCCTGGAAGAGAACACAACTGAATCCTATACACTGATAGTGCCTCTGATGCACACGTCTGTTTAAAAGCCAAAATAGACAGTTTCCTTATTAGCTTTCATATCTTTAAATAATGCATCAAAATCTGAAAAACTCAGTGATAATTAGACAAAAAAAGAAGAAGCTGAACCATTCAACCTGTAAGTGTGGATGATTATTAAGCTTCTATTCTTCCCTTTTCTCACCTCCTTTGGTATCCATTGTCTATAGCAAGGAGTATTCATCTTCCTCCACAAAAAGAATCTGCCTCCTACAGAATAGAACTGTCAGCACTGTGGGAGCCTTGCTCCCTGGGTTCACCCCTCCTGTCAGGTTCTAAATACACAGCATCTCCTGGGTGGCACCACGACTGGTCTCTCTTCTAACATACCAGGGACTCTTTTCTCCCCCAGTGGAGATCTATAATGCCATCCCTTATGTCAGAACGACAGGACTTTCCCCCCAGAACTTCTACACAATCTCACTTCTCCAGAATGACTGAAGTCTATATCCCAGCTACCTCTGTAGCCTCAGCTCTCAAATCCCCTTGTGTGGCTGTAAGAGCAATCCCAGTAAGGAGGAGTGGAAAACCACACTGCAAGATTAGGCTTGAAAGGGTTGGGAATTTGGTGTCATGCAGGTTTTCATTCACACATTCACTCAATCATTCATTCATTCATTCATTCATTCACTTATTCACTCACTCATTCATTCCCACTGTGCTAGGAATGCAAAAACAAATGCTATGTGGTTCTGATCTGTGTGACCTAACAATTTAGCCGAAGGAACATAGGAAGGAACCATATATATATGGCAGTTGTGCCAAAGAACTGGGGATAATGGAGGCTGACTGAGACTAAAGGAGAGTTGGTGGTCCTGCTTCAGCAGACTCAGGAAGAGCCATAGAATGGAGTGATATGTGTTAGACTTTTAAAAGAGACCAAGAGTTTGTTTGCAGAGAAGAAGAAAAGGTAAAAGCAGGCAAAAGGCAGGAGGAATGAGATTGTCTTAGTCAGATGTAGGGAAAACAAATGAATTCAGTTCTTTTAGGTAAGAAGTTTAGCACAAAAAGTGTTAAGCAGAATAATATAAATTTGAAAGAGTAAAAGAAAGCTAAAGCACCACAAACACAGCACCTCACAGCATCTAAAGGAGCAAAGGCAGCGCAGAGGCTTGGCAGAACCCCATTGGTAGAAGCTCAGATCTCCAAGATGGGTGCTGGGGAGGGACCACTCAGCTGGAGTCCAACAAGGCCCACTGCTTGGGCTCAGACCTTTCTCTGAAGAAGAGCTGCCAGCCAACACATGCCAGCAAGGCCTGACTGAAGTGTAGCAAAGCTGGCGCTAATAGTTCTGGGGACAGTGTAGCAGGTTACTGTTGTCACAGGAAGGGATTGCAGCTTCCAGGGTGAATCTGTCTACTTACAGTCTCTGGGTCACTGGTTCAAAGCTGGGGACATTTTTCCCTCTGGAGGATATTTGACAATGTGTAGAGGCAGTCTTAATCTTCACAACTCAGGGTTTGCTCCTGGAGTTCAGTGAGTGGAGAACAGGGGTTCTATAAACGTCTTACAGTACATAGAACCTCCCCACCACAAATATAAACAGCACCCAAGTTAGGGGCCTATTCTGTGCTATTACTGGGAGCTAATAAGCAGAGCTAGCATCATCTTCCCCATCCAGCCATGGAGTCTTCCTCTAGCACCCCCTACTGGCATAACCTAAGAAGGAACAACAGACCAAGCAGAAACAGGGACATGTCCCAGCCACCCACCAAAAACTTAAACACAGAAGGGTGGGTCGGCAGGTGCCTGTCAGTCACCTAAGAACTGGTGCAAGTGTCACAGGTGAGCTTCTTATAACAAGCTCTGGCGTGGTGACAGAAACAGGACCAGCTTTGCGGAAGAAGAGTCCCCAGGGAGGAGTGTCAAGAGAAGATCCTGGCACATTCAGGTACTCAGAACAGAGTGAGAACCAGAGGCTTTGATTCCTCAATGACAAGAAGTTCTCTAGCAGCTCTGCTTCCAAACTCACACTCTTAATAGTATTTGAAACTCTTTTATTTGAGGATGAACACAGTATCTCCTAAGAGTGAAATGGCTCCTGTTTGTGTGTTTGGCATTTTGTCCTCTGCCTGGCTGTTACCTGCTGAGCACAAGCAGGCTCCCCAAGTCCAACTCTCAGACTTTTTCTAAAGTCCGAGTATGCTCTTTCCTAACTATTCTCCACAGCAACAAGAGCACAGCATTCACTCGGCAGTCACACCTCGGAATATTCTGTGTGATGCTATGCCTTATAATATACTATCATTCTTAACCACTTCACCTGGCACCTTCTCTCCCATTTTTACCTGTGAAAACTGAGACTCAAAGTAGGTAAAAGTACTGTGCTCCAAGGAGCACTTTAAGAAGATGAAGAACCCATGAAGGTAATGGAAAAGTGGTTTCTCAGGGGTCCTGAAGTGGGGTAACATTTCTATTAGCCCATTACAATACGAGAACATTTTAAGCATAGCTAACTAAGTTCTTATGGGGTGCAAGAACTCCCAACATTTCCCCCATGTTTTTTTGTTCCCACTCACTTGGAGAATTGTCATGGAAACTCAGGACATTAATTTCTCCAAGAACCATGGTCTACTTTGAAAGACAGAGGATTTAATGATATCAGTGGCAAATGCTAGGGCCGGGAGTAGGCTCAGGGCACACAGACAGTATCATACAGATGGGAGACCAGTGCATGATAGGTCAGAGAAGTCTTTTGCATGAGGCAAGAATGAAAGAGATAGCAGTGGGCATAGAGGAGGTAGCCTGCACAGGGAGGAACAGTGTGGGTGGGGCTCCGAGGTTAGGAAACCTACTGTGCTGGGGTCCACATGTGGACTGTGGAAAGAGTTTAGACTGAGAACAAGGAGACTAGTTAAATGGAAACCCAGAGTGCTGCATTGGACCTGGGAGGAGGGACAGTAAGCTGAGCTGAGGAATGTGAACTTTACAGTGCTCCTAATTATGTGAACACAGCCATTTATCTTCCTCCAGTTTTCGTCTCCGCATCTGGAAACGTGGTCAGACACGTGTCACGTCTGCCAAGCGGGGTCTGTGCTGTTCAAATGAAGCACCACCCCGCTGAGATTTGCTTAGGAAACCAGCATACATCCTAACTACAGCATCCCAAATCAGAACCAGCAAATACAAATGGCAGCCTTCCTTCTCCTCTCATTGCCCTCCACCCCTGTGCAGGAAAGCGTCCTCTCGGGAAGAAAAGGACTCCCCTCAGGCCTTTGCCAAAGCGTTCCCAAGCCATAATCCATAATACGATCTTCATGGAAATTGTATTTCAACTCCCCTCTGCTAAGAACACAAACACACATGATGATGGCCTCAGAACGGCCTTTGTGCCTTCCTGCCTCTGGTGTGCGTCTTCCTAAGCGGCTGTCCTCGCTCAGCGCCAGCGTGCCTGATAACATTATAATTTTGTGTACATTGTGCTCTCAGAAGCCATGCTGAGGCCAGCACGAGGAAACAGCAATTGACAGCCGGCCCCAGCTTCTCCGTGAAGCTCTGCAGCTTCCTCCTTTGTGAACTCATCAAGGTCCAGCCGCCGGATGTGGGTAACAAACCCCAAAGGGCATGGGATACCAGAGGCATCATGCCTCCCCAGTGAGTACTTTATAGAAAAGGAGACAGTTTGAACTGAGGGTGTTCTTGGCACAGAGAAGAGCTTTTGGTGGAAGGTGGGTGGCAGAGGTACAGCTTAGCCACCTGGACCAGGTTAGCTCTGAGTTGTTAGAATCCAGAACAAATGCAGCAGGGACTTAGAAACCATGGGGGTGATGGTTCCTGGCATCCTTTCAGTCCATGACCTCTGTACATTACAACAGCTCTCTACTGAAATAACTTTTATACTGCTAATTAACGACTCTACAAATGTTAGAGAAATATTTATTAAATGCCCATTATGAGCTAACACTTCTGGGCACTGGGGATAGAATGATGAACAAGGCACAATTTATTGTGCGTGGAATGGAACTTGCACCAAGCACGAATCACTTGCGCGATCAGTGCCAACGTTGATCTTTCCTGATTACGGGACCTCACTGGGGGACAGCAGCCCAAAGGGGTTCGATGAAAAGCATAGTCGGCCTGTCCTAGTGACTTCAGCACCAGTATTCACAAAGGCTCAACTGCCAGCCGCTTTCGCTTTTCCTTATTCTCTTCATTTGCATTGAGGAAGGCAGGCCAAAGCCTCTTAACAATTACCTTACGCAGTAAGCCACAGACCCAAACAGAGCTCAGATTATCTATTTAATTCTCTAGCCTGCAAGGGGGCATTTACCATTGTCTATGCCTTATCCACACGTAATGGATTAGTGCAGAGCCCAAGGGGAAAGGCATGAATACTGTGTTTAGCAGTAAAGTCATATAGCGGAGATATGAATCCAGAGGATGAATTTGTAAAAGAGAAGAGTCTAGTGAGATTCTGGGCACACCCCTGTGAGGCCAGGCATCAGGCCTGGACTGCTCAAAACATGTGGAAATTTCTACAGTACTATATCACAGGCTGCACCACCCCCAAGCTCACCTGAGACAGGAGGTCATCTGCCACCCAGGAATAAGGTGTGAGGACAGTAAGTTGAGCTACATTCTGTAGAAAGAAAAATCCAGAGCAGCCAGCGTTTCCTTAGAAACCCCCATGAGCTGAGAATAGGCAAGTAGCCACACAGTCAGGAAGAGCTATATCTGAGTCCTTCATCAAAGATTGCAACCCAGAAGGAGAAGGAGATATTAGGCACCTCAGTCTTTCGGGCAAGGCCCAGAGAAAACAGACTCTGGCCATAGCTAGGAATAGGCAAGTCTGGACCCTGGTTCCACACAGGAGCAGCCAATGCAGAGTCAACCAACTGCAGGAAGACTTACATGACGAGAAGCCCTGATAACGTACTCAGGTGAGATATTTAGGGGAAATGAGGACACAGAGACTCCTTTATGAATAACCACAGGATAATCATAAGACCTTCAGTATAAAACAGAGAAGACCCAATTTATCTAATTCTGAAAGCATGCCAGGCCCTTGCTAGGGAGCTCAAACCCCAGTGCTGGAACTGGATGAGATTCTGTGATTTAAGGTAAATTACACAACTTCTCTGATCCTTTTCTATTTAACAGTCCCCGCCCTAGGGCAGTATGGAGAACTGAGAGATGATGTTGCAAAACACTTAGGACAGCATCTGGCTTACCTTAAGGAGTCAATATTTCCAAGCACTTGTAAAATGAATGCCATCAAATTCATCCGCACCCACCATCACCATCTGAAAGAGGTGAACATACCATGCTGTTCCAGTTAAACAAGATTCAAGAACCGGCCAAAGTAACTGGTTCTCTGACAAGTGGCTCCCTCTAGGAAACTCACTGGGCAGGGCACGACTGGGGTGCTGAGTTGCTCTGTGAGTTGATACAGTGATTACTAAGGGCACATCTCTATAAATTCCCTGTTGTGTGTACTCTACATCATGGTGACGTGACTGAGTCTACAGATCACCATTCTTCCTGAGATTCATCATGTGAGACAACAGCTTCAGGAAACAGAGAGGATGGGATGAACCTAAGGTGTGGAGGTTGAGTGTCCTGCAGCACACTCCATGTGGAGGCTGGCCAATGGAACTCCAGCTCCTTGAGCTAGACTGAGCTCACTCAGCATCACTGGAAAGACACTTCATCCCCAATTGCTCAGCTGGGAGGGCAGAGCTAAGGAGAGAGACTGATATTTATACTCCAAGGCACCATTATCTGCTTAGAGAACTTTTTTCCATCTATTAGGGACTAATTCTCTAGTACTGGATAGGGAAACAAAAGCAAAACTCCTTGTACAGACAAGGAGACTCTTCCCATGCTAGCCCAATACTTTTCTGTTATGTTGCTAATATATGATGAGAGGCTGACCTACTAACGGGCATGAAGAAAAGATGCATTCTGATAGGAGGAGCATGCACATGCATCACTAAACCCAGCAATGTGAGGTACAGGCCAAGAAATGCAGAGAATGGTCTACTACCCACCTACAGAAGGGTTTATCACCTAGGCAGGGAGAATAGAATTACTGAATGCCAGCTGTATATTGGGCACTTAATAGGCACTGTAATAAACAAGCCAAAGTCTACACCTTGGAGAATTCAAGGTCAATAATGAAGAACGCTTTTCAAATAACAATTGTAATGCATATTCATGAATACAAGCAGATTAGCCTAGAAGTAGTGGTGGGGTTTTGTTTTGTTTTGTTTTGTTTTGTTTTCCTATGCTGGAAATAGAACCCAGAGACATACAGTGGAGACAAGCGCAATACCACTAAGCTACACCTCCAGCCAGAACAGGGCCTTGGGCATGTTAGACAAGTACTGAGATATATCCCTAGCTAGAATAGGGAAATTTATTTCTGAGATAAAGGGATACTTCAGATGAAGACGGGAGGCTAGCCTTACATTTGAGATAGAAGCAACATGTTTATTTTAAATCATACTAGTTTAGAAAAATAAAGTGCTTTAGGAATCTATGCTCAGGTTGGACTCCAGGCTAATAATGAGAAGTTATAGAAGATGGGCAATAATAAAAGCTTGCATTTATGGAATACTCAAGTGTCATATACAGCCCTTTGTGATTTTGCATATATATAAAATATATATACTCATCATTCATCATAATTTCATAAGTAAATATTATCAACATCCCACTTTACAGAAGACAAAAGTAAAGAAATTAAGTATCTCACTTAAGGTCATAGAGCTAGTAAGTACAAAACTACATTATGGAGTCCAGAGTTAGGACCTTAAGCACCCATGGTCACCAAGAGCCTGCAGGTCAAGTTCAAGACTAATGACTTTACTATTTGGAAATAGTTATCTACTTAAGGGTGCTAAGATAAGGTATGACTCACTCAGAGTTTCTTGTTAGAAAGGTTGAGTTGAGCTAGGCATGGTTCATGCTCATAATCCTAACACTTGGGAGGTTAAGGCAGGAGAATTACCATGAGTTCACGGCCAGCTTCTAGGCAAGCCTGGGCCAGGGTGAGACTCTGTCTCAAAAGCTGAAAGAAAAAAAAAAAAAAACACCTCAGAAGACTGAGTTGGCTATAATATAAAGAATGAGATGCACAGAATATGAGAGTAAATGCATTGTAGCTGGTTAGGAGGCCTTGGAACTGTGCTGGATAGAGAGGCTGAGCATGTAAAAGTAGGAAGTGTCAATCAATTGGCATAGAAGGGCTAAGTGAGGTTACTTAAGGGAAAGGTAACAACATTTTATGGCAGATGGGAAGCAGGACGCAAAGGGGAGGAAGCTAGAAATGATGGACCTCCAAGTGCAAATCCAACCTTGACAGGCAGGTACAGCCTTTACAGTAATGGGAAAAGAGGATATTCTTATCGTGACGAAGGACAGTTTTGCAGGAGACTGACGGTCCTGTCAACTCTCTCAACAGAGGGGTGTGAATCGAGAAGGCTGATCCAAATAAGCACCGTTCTTAAGTAGGCTGTCAACCCCCTGACAAGCTTATGTCCTTCCTTCTGTCCCTCTCCCCCTCCACTCCTCCTCTCTCCTAAGTAAATATAATTACACTTGATTTTAAAAAAAAATAACGGGATATTCTGTGCACAAGTAAAATATTCAAACAAGACAGATAAATGCAAAGAGGATAAAAGTTACATGAAGCTCCATTAGTATCATCTTGATGGTATCTCTCCAACCTTTCATAACCACAGGGCACCCACACAAACACATACACACACAAACATGTGCCCGCGTGGTACACATAGTGCAATTCTTTCTAATTTGGAAACGTCTTCCTATTTATTGCATTCCAGAATTTCTTCCAAGTCATAAGCATGCACATGGGCCTAAGCCATCCATTCAGTAGCTAGGCAGGATTCCATATTCTGTGTATATCATACTCTATTGAGAGTTTTTACCAATGGCCAAACAATGAGGTGGGCAAATCCTTGCATCACACCCCCCTCCCCAAGTATCTCTAAGGCTACACAAAATTAATAAAATTAACTATTTCAACCAAGCTGGAACATGGGCAACAGAATAGCATAATCTGAGAAATAATTATTCTTGACAGTCTACTGTACTTTGGGTCAGAAAAGTAGAAATCTGTGCTTTCTTGCCTTGCACTGCCTCCTTATGCCCTACCTGCTCAGGCTTAGTTGATGAGGAAGTCCGCAGGGGGCATGGTTGGAGGGAGGGAAAAAGAGACAGATATAGACAGACAGAGGACAGAGGGAATTTCATCAATAATTCAGCCCAATCTACTAACACAAAGATACTCTCCATTACACCCTCACCAGTTCTTTTCAGCCCCTGATTTAAACATTCACACATGGCAGTGAAGATCTGGGTCATGCTCACTCTGTGGATATATTTTTGGGTGATGAACTTTTTAAACTATTAGTATTAAAAAATCAGTAGTACTTCCATTCCAAGACATGGTGATCTGACTTCTTGAAAGAAGCACAGTGCTGACCACTATGGGCCTATTCCCCTGTGAGGCAGAGGAGGAGCTGAGGAATATACAAGGATTGAAAGGAAGGCAGATCCTCCAACTCACCACAGTCAGCACCACTCACACCACTCACTTTCTAAGGCCAGTGGGATCCTATCAGTCACACACTTGTCCTGTTGGTCTTAAGATAAAGAAAAACAGGCATGCTCCAGACCTCTTGCCAATGGAAGTCAATAAAATGAATACAGGAAAAGCATTGGTTCCTATGTCTCCATGGGCCACTAAGTGCCTAGCCCTGAGACCTGAGGATGCATAGGAGTGTTTCCCTCCTTCCCCCAGGCATCTCCCTCTGTTAGGCAGTGGCTCCCATCCCTGGAAAGCTCTCCAATGTCCCTGTGTCATTCTATCATTCTGCAAAAAGGCTTCCTTCTGGATCACCTGACAGTCAGGAGGTAGCAGCCAGATGATAACATCTGTAAAGGGCCAAGAGCATCCCAGATGGAAGCACGGACAATGGAGCCCATATGTTAACATGTCGAATGGTGTTAAAGTTGCTTATCTACTGCCAGGTGACACTCTCATACAAGTGGCTAACAAATCCATGGTCAGACAATATTAGCAGCATTCCAGGCCCGGACTGCTTGGCAAACCTATAAATGAACCAAATTCTAGAGAGGAAATCTGTGGTTGGTATCTGGATGCCAAGAGCAAGAGAAGTTTTATATAGGCATCACTATCATTAAAGGAAAAGAATGAGCAGAAAGGAGGGGATGAGTCTTGACGTGGATGTCACCATCAGTCATCATGGACTTACCATTGGTTACATGCCTCATATGCATGATTTCCTTCCATTCTTTAGAGAAATAATTTTTTATTGCTATTTTCAGTCTTCCATAGAGGAGAGGCTGAAGCTTACGGAGGTAAGTGTGTTTCCAAGAAAAACCAGGTAGTGGGAAGACCTGAATTTAGCTATAGCGCTTGGTTCGTTAACTGCAGAACAATTGCCCTTCATTCAGTCTTCTTGTGGGAGAAGCTAAAACAATTGCATTTACTAAGTAATTCCCATATGCAAGCCTAGACTTGCCTTGCTTTCAACTTTACTAAAGCATAATCCACATAGTATCCAATTCACAGACTTAAACACAATCCCAAGATCTTCAGCAAATTCACAGCATTGTGCAACTATTTATGAGGATAAATAGATCTAAACTATTTAGCTTTAGATCACAGCACATCCCTTACCCCCTGATGCCAATCCTGCTCCATGCCCAGCTCCAGCCAATAACTGTGTTCCTTTCTGCCTCTGTGGATTTGCTTTTATGGACGTTCTTACAAGGGCAATTAGAGGGTATGCAGCCTCGTGCATTGGCTTCAGTTTACTAAGCATAGTACTTTTAGGTGCATTCAT
>CABHPP010123427.1:2496-32270 GCA_902168425.1 Peromyscus attwateri | reverse complement strand
GGTGTGTAACGCCGTGTCCCCTCTGTAAAGTGGAGTACCAGGCTGCCTCGTACACCTGTCAGGAGCATGTGGGTATTTAAAACTGAAATCAGCAAAAATAGATTCTTACAATGCATCCCTCCTGAACTAGCTCAGTCTCCAGTGCTCGGAAGTCACGTGGATGTACTTCGCTGGTTCCTCAAAAGTAAAAATAGAATAGCTCACATCTGAGTGTATGTCCAAAACTGTTGAAAGCTTAGTCTTGCTGGGCGTGATGATTTATGACTGTAATCACAGTATTCAGGAGGCTGAGGCAGGGGGATCAGTGAATGTGAAGCCAGACTGTATGTAAGAGAGATTCTGAGGTCAAGAGGGGAGAGAGAGAGAAAGGCAGAGCTAGCCTTAGCTCGCAAGAGTGCCTGTATATCCGTGTTCACACCAGCCAACCAGAAGCAATCACTCAAATGCCTATGGATAAAAGACTCACTGTGCTGAGCCTGGAGAGGTGGCTCAGCAGTTGAGAGCACATACTGCTCTTCCAGAGGACTGAGTTGAACACCCACATCTGGCATCTCACAGCTGCCTATAATTCCAGCTCCAGAGAGGCTCTGATGCCCTCCTCTGGCCTTCTTGGACACCTATACTCAGGCACACATATGCCCATACACAGACACACGTGCATACATATAATTAAAAATAAAAATAAATCTTTTAAAAAACAAAATCATATGAATTGAGTTTTTTAAAAAAGACTAAATGTTCATTAAAGGAATATTGTCGACCTTTAAAGGCACACACATTCTATAGCATAGATGAACCTGAAGGACGTTATTCTATATGAAATAAGCCAAAAGTCAGCGATCATCCACTCTGCTTACCCAAGGATCTTGGACACAACGAAGGTTGCCAGAGACTGGTCCCAGGCCAGTTAGGGCCGTGGTGAGTGTCCTTACAAGATGTGAAGCCCAAACCCTTATTTACCATCGCTGAGATGATAAATTTCACCACACATTTTAGAGGCGGAAGTAGCTAGGAGCTGCTGCCTTGGGCTGTGCAGATCCAGGATGCATCTGTTGACATAGGTGATGATACAGTGGGGTCTGGGAAGCCTCTGGTCACTCACATTCCTGGAGATCCAGGGCTGGGATCACAAAGGCAACCCTGGGTGGAGGGTCTGCCCCTCCCAACCAGGCAGGCAGGTGGAAGGAGAGGCTCTGGTGTTAAGGGTCACAGGGGTATGCCAGAAGAGCTTCCAGAGCCCCGGGGGAAGGCTGGGACTCTACTGCGTTCTTACTGTTTCTCAAGCAGGGCTCCTGGCAGCCTGAATGTTTAGTTTGGTTTGAGTTTCTGCTGTGAAACTTAATGCTTGTCGAAGGGCCACCTGGGGCCGAGGCGAGCCTTCTCTGACTGGGGGTGATTGGAGAGGGTTGGGGGACAGCCCTTCCTCCTCTCACCGCTCAGCAGAGAGGTGGGGGTGGGGCAAAGTGGGTCTCAGACTCTCAGACAGATGGAAGCAATTTTCAGTCACGTGGACGAGGCCTGAACCGCTACCCGCCAAGGCAGGGCCCCTTGTCCTTCTCCAGGAAGCGGGCCCCAAAGCCACAGGTTCTAGGGCCAGATGTTGGGCCGTCTTTGTTTGTTTAAAGATGCTAGAAACCCAGGGGAGTATTTCTGAGTGGAGAGCTGACACTCTTGAAGCCTTGTGGAGAGGGCCGGTTCCATGACCTGGACTGGGGATGCTTCTGATGGGAGGCACTGGCCCCTAGGACCTGCCTGTGTCATTGTTTGGGGACACACATGTGTGGACCCTCTGGCAGTTCCTGGTGTGTTGACAAGCATTCTCTTGTGCGGTTGCTCCCCAGGGCCAGGAAGTAGAGGTGACTGCACCCTAGGGAGGCAGAGAAACAGGAAGTGACTGATCCAGCAAAGCCACTGCCTGTGGGGGTGGTCCTCAGGCCTCTTTCCTGAAGCTGGCTTTGCAAGCCATTCCTCCTATCCGTCCTACACAAGCTTGGGGAGGGTGCAGAGAGGAAGTGCAGTGTCCGGCTTTGCTGCTGCTGGCCATGCCAATAAAACGGAGAGAAAAGCCCTAACTCCAGAGATGGCCAGGACTGAGTTAGCTGAGGATGTAGGGGTCGAGTCAGCTTGAGTTTAGTGTTCTCCCCCGGAAGGGAAGGGGCAGTTTAACCAAGTCCCCGTGGTACAGGCCCATCTTCCTGCTGCTTCCGGGCTCTGCTCACTTGGGAGGATGGCTCTGCCGGGAGGGGGTGTGCGTCCTGAGCTTATGTTCCCTGCAAGCACCTTTGGTTGGCCTCGCCCCCCCCCCCCAACTTCTGAGCGGGGAGGAGGCACGAATATGCATTGAGTCTCCTTCTTCAAGGCAGTGTGCGCCAGGGTCAGAGCTGGGGAGCCCTTCCCTGGAGGTGGGGCAGGGCACAGCCCAGAGTTCGGAAAAACAGACTTGGTTGGATAAAGGAAGGGGACTTGGGAGCAGCTGGTGTCCCCTCTGTGTTGGCCATTTTTGGGGGGGCCTGGACCGTGGGGTCTTAAGTTAGAGTGGTGACATTTTCCATGACAGGTAGTATCTTTAAGGCTTTTTCAACAATACAACATCTATACCTCGAGAGCCTCACAGCCACCTGGGTTTCAGAGTGGCATCTGAAGGGCTTTCTCAGCAGAGCAGTTAGGTAGACTGTAAGCCTCTTGTTCAGCCACACCCAGTGAACCCGCTTTGCATGTCCCTGCTGGGTAGGAACACCTGGGGTCTCCAGTGGGCTCTGTTTGAATCATCCCCCAGGCCTGGGCTCTGACCACACACTCAGGTAGCCACAGCAGAAGGCTCCAACTCTGACTTATTAAAGGAAGCTGGAGTTTTCAAGTTTAACCCCTAGCCTATCACAGACCTACTAACTCAAATGGCCTTTGCCTGAGGCTGAGGGGCAATTGGTGTCCTCCACAGCTATCTTCCTGCCTGTCCTGCCTCAGGACTGTGTGGGCCGGGTGCCTGGGAGTAGACACTCCCAATGAGAGTGAGTCAGGTCTGGAAGAGGCAGATAGGGATCATATCAACCCTCCCCTGTGACCTGCTTGTGGTCACCTGTTGAACTGTGAAGGGCCCTGGGTCCCACAGCTCCTGCAGGCTGTCTGAGCAGAGGTGAAGGGTGTGCAGAGGGTGCCCCGGTTGGCAAAGCTAGCAGAGAGAGCCCCGAGAGGCAGGTGGCTGAGGGGTGTGGGCCTGTTGGATGATACCGTACAGGGGACCTAAGTTCTGAGGTGTTCCATAGGAGTTTCTTGGGCAAGTTGCTGAGCTCTGCAGGCTGGGTTTCCCCATCTGAGAGTATGTATGCTGCCTGCAAATCCCGTTCTAATGCCTCCCTCTGTTTTTCCCTCCCCAGGCTCCGAGGTGGCTCCCAGCTGTGTTGGTGACATGGCTGACGGCCCTAGAGATGCCATGCTCAAGCAGGCACCTGTGTCACGGAACGAGAAGGCCCCCGTGGACTTTGGCTACGTGGGGATCGACTCCATCCTGGAGCAGATGCGCAGGAAGGCTATGAAACAGGGCTTCGAGTTTAACATCATGGTGGTTGGTGAGTGTTGGAGACCCTCTGCCCGCCACGTGACCATGTTGCCACTCCAGGCCTGTGCAGGGGACCAGCCTCAGTCCCAGCACCCAAGCAGCTCTCCAGCTGTCTTCCCCACGGGAAAGTGGGAGGAGAGCTCTCACCTAAAGGCAATTGGGATGAAATGCCAGACGGGTGACTCCTCGGAGGGCTGCTACCTGTGTTAGCTCTCTGTGACCTGTGACAATGGCCTCCAGCTCTCAGTTCTGCTGAGTGTCCCCTGGTTATTGCCCCAAGTCCTGGCCTACGGGCCTGAGTGGGACTCAGCCCTCATACCCCAGGCCTGGCCGGAGGCCTCCTGAAGGCTCATCTCAGCTGCCCACCCAGGGAGTGGGGTCTAGTAGCCACTTTCTTCCTCCTGTGGCCTTGGAGAGCTAGAAGTCACCAATGGTAGGTTGATAATTAGTGTGACCTGAATGGACAAGCTCAGAAGCCCCTTTTGCTCCACACATGAGGTCCTCTCAGTAACTTTGTGAAAGGTGGATCTGCTTGACTGAAAGAAACAAGTCAATTTTATTTGTTTGTGTGTTTATTTATTTAGAGATAAGGTTTCTCTATATGACTAGGCTGGAACTTGATTATGTAGACCAGGCTGGCCTTGAACTCACAGAGATCTTGCCTGCCTCCTGAGTGCTGGGATTAAAGACATGCACCTCCATACCTGGTCTATGATTAGTTTCTCACTCTCAGAACAGGACTCTACTGACTCTCCAGGGTGGCATCTGGGTAAATGCCTCCCATAGGCTGACGTCCTAAACCAAGTAGAGTCTGGTGGCTACCCCACTGCAGGGATTTGTCTGGGGACCTGTGTCTATGTGTGTCTGCTCTGCCCAGATTCACAGGCAACCAACATCTGTTTGGGGGGCTGTCATCCTCCTCGGCAGCTGTCTGGACCCATTCCTCAGGAGTCTTGGTGTCTCTCCCTGCTTTGGGTGGCTTCTCTAGGGCCAAGAAGGAGCTCTGGCCAAGTTAAGCCAGGCCCCAGAGCCACACATTGTGGGTTTAAACTCAACCCTGGACTTTGAGGAGGTGAAGCCCAGATGGGGCTGTCTAAGGATGCTGTGAGCCCAGTGGACTCAGTGTGATGTAGCCATGAGCTGTGTGCCCGTGGAGAGCCTGCCAACCCGCCTCCTCTTCTCTCTCCAGGGCAGAGTGGCCTCGGGAAGTCGACCTTAATCAACACTCTCTTCAAGTCCAAAATCAGCCGGAAGTCAGTGCAGCCCACCTCGGAGGAACGCATCCCCAAGACGATCGAAATCAAGTCCATTACCCATGGTCAGTTCCATGGCAGTGGGGGCTGAGGCTGGGAGTAGGGGTCAAGAGCATCCCACTGGAGATGACCCCTCTAGGTACACTGAGACTCTGAGTAGGAATGGTCCGGGCCCCACCAGGCTGAGACATCATCCAAACTTCTCTAATAGAGGTGGCTTTCTGCCTGGCCTCACCTCAGCTGTCATCACAGCCCAGCCTGGGACACCCCAGGCTGGTCAGGCATCCTGAGGGCTTGGGTGACCCTTCTGACTTGGGGTGCTGTGGTTTGTGCAGATATCGAGGAGAAGGGGGTCCGGATGAAGCTGACAGTGATCGACACTCCAGGCTTCGGAGACCACATCAACAATGAAAATTGGTAGGTGACCTTGAGGAAGCTTCCTTCAGGTGGGAAAGCTCCACTGGGCTTGGGGCTCTGGGATACCACCTGAGGTCAGACATCCAGATAAGACCGCTCCAAACCCTAAAGCCATGTATTTGGGGTCTAACGTTCTAGATCAAAATGGGGTCACCTGGGAATCATGCCCTCCCACCCCAGGACAAAGACCAGCATGGGGAATATGAGCAGAAGACTCTGAGATAAGGCTGGCTTCTCTTTGCAACAGCCAACCATTCCTGTATGAAGTCAGGAGGCTGGGTGCCAAGCCAGTTCTGGGAATTAGCCTGCCATGGGGGCTTGGGGCTTAGAAAGGACACGTCCCCAGCATGGGCAGGAGGGGTCCCAGGTCCTGGCTAACCCGGATCTCCACGCAGCTGGCAGCCTATTATGAAGTTCATCAACGATCAGTATGAGAAGTACCTGCAGGAGGAGGTCAACATCAACCGGAAGAAGCGCATCCCTGACACACGAGTCCACTGCTGCCTCTACTTCATCCCAGCCACCGGCCACTCGTACGTCCCCTTCAGGGCCCTTGTCTCGATGGTGGGAGCTCTCATTTCCAACAGTGGTGGGGCTGCGTGCAGGAGGAGTCTGGCCGCCCAGCCCCTGGGCACAGGCACGGGGGTGGGTGGGAGGAGGGTGGGGGCGAGTGGGACAGGACCCTGAGTCAGGGCTGTGTCAGCAGCTGTGATGTGGGTGTCTGTGTCCGTTGTAGAGGGTCTCTGTGACCTCTGGACTGGGTGGTTTCCTGCCTGTTCTGCTTTCTTTTCTTTATCCAGAGAGCTGAGGACTGGCAGGCAGGGATATTCTGGAGTCTGGTAGGCAGGCTCTGCAGATGAAATGAGACTCTCAGGCTATGCGAGTGTGAGTGCACGCTCGCAGTCACGTGACTTTCTCCACGCCTGGGGGGGTGCTCTTACCTCCCTGGCCACTGAGGAACTTAGCTGTGTGAGACACAGAAAACAATGAGTGTTGCTCTCCTCGCCAAAGACGCTCCTGGGGCCTGCGAGGTGTGGGAGCACCAGGTGCCTTTCCGAGTTTCCCTCCCTCAGGGCAGGGGGACTCTGGATGGTCTCAGTGACCAGGTTCTTGGCTCCCTGTGAATCTCCTCTGTCCCCTCCCTGCTGGACACCCTTGTCACTTGTCCTGACTCCATGTAGGGCCCAGGCCAGCTGCTGTGTGGGCGGTAGGAGCTGGAGGTGGCTTGTTGAGGCCTCCCAGGTTTGGTGCCTCCTGGCCACCAGCGGCTGGAATCTGTGCACTCCAGGCTGTTCCAGGCTCATCCCTGGCTGTAAGAGCTGAGGCTTTGAGGGGACCTTGCATCTTGTACCCTGTCCAGATGCCATAAGGCTCACTGGGGTCTGGTTGGAAAAATCCAAATATGGGTATCTGAGCTTGCCAGTAGTGACCATCTTCCTGTGGGGCCAACCAGAGCCCGTTCATGGCAGGGGTGCCATCAGGTCTCCTCACGTGGGGCTGCTCAGTTGGGGTTCTGCAGCTCCTCCAAGCACAGCCTGGGGCAAGGCCGGGACTTACAGCAGGAGACAGGAACGACATGGCTTCAGTGGGGAGAGCCGAGGGCGCGCCCCCAGTGGTGATCCTCTGGGCTAGGGTCCCAGCTGGGCACCTCGCCTAGTTCCCTTCGCCTGACGCTCAGTCCCCAGGGACAGCAGTGGCTTATGGCCATCATCTTCGCTCAGACCTCCGCCTGCAGCTTCGCTTCCCACAGGCTGTCTGGGCCTGACAATACACTATGGAGAAAATGCAGTCTCAACGGGAAAATGATGCCCACACTTGGGTTCTGCCAGCCTCCTCCCTGCTCCCTGCATCAGACCCTGGCTCCCTGGAGCCAAGCTGACCTGGGGGACAGTTAGCCTGTCCCAGGGCCCAGAGCTTCTGGACAATGTCTCCCACTTCTCCCCGACACTGGAAGCCCCAAGGCGTGACAGTGATACGAGCCAAGTCACTCTTTGGGCAGTGTCCAGGGCCCGTTGGGCTCCTAGTGACAGTTGTGGATGAGGGGACTTAGAGCCAGCTTCACTCCAGCTCTCCAACCTCAACTCAATGGGGGAGCGTTCACCTTGCACCCTTCCAAGCCCCAGCCTTGCCCCTCTACCAACATGGCCTCCACTGTGAGACCTGAGGCCAGGGTCCCTGCACCGAGTCTCCTTTGCACTGTTCCGTTTCTCTTCCACTTCAGGCTTAGACCCCTGGACATTGAGTTCATGAAGCGCCTAAGCAAGGTGGTCAACATCGTCCCAGTCATCGCCAAGGCTGACACGCTGACCCTGGAGGAGAGGGTCTACTTCAAACAACGGGTAGGATGCACGGCCCCTGTTCAGCCGCCGCTCCCTCGAGGACTGCCCAGACAAGTTATAGGCCTGAAGGGAGGGGCCTGTCCAGCTCAGGGGATACATGATAGGAAAGTCACCCTTCAGCCCTTCACAGCATGTGTCCGGCATTGGGGGAGCCCCTGGCTGGGTGGCTGCTGGGGACCCCCATTTCCAGCAGCCTCAGTAGGTTTTGGAGTAGCCCAAACGGAGGCAAATGTCTCAGAGCCGTTGGACCCAGCACACCTGGGTTTTATTTGATGGGAAAGAAAGCTAAAAGGGCTGTCTGCCTCCGTGGCTTTCTCTTCTGCCATGGCCGAGGCCACTGCTGGCTGGGTGACGGGGTGCCCCTGCGGGCATCTGCACAGAGTCCTGGGCCTCTTCTGAACAAGGCCATACTTCAGAACCTCCTAGGAGCTTCAGAACCGCCTGGGAGCTCCAGCCTGGGGTTGGAAGGCCCCAAATCCAATTCCAGAGGCTCCCAGGGCTTCCATCCCAGGCCATGTATCAGGGATTTTCCCAGCATGCACAGGGAAGGGTAGTTGGGGGTTGCATCTGCCAGAGACCAGAAAGCTCTCCAGTGTGTGAGAGCCTGGATCTGCTTGGGCAAATGAGACAGCTGTCCCCTGGGATGTCCTCTATCGACTGTCAACTACCTAGGCTGTCATCAAGGTGGAGAGCATTTCAGCAGGCAGGTACACTCTTCAGCAGGCTGCAAGAAGGAACCACGCTAATCCTTAGAGGGTTTTAGGAAAGAGGACTCAGCAATTCTGAGTTATTTTGGGGGGTGGGGGGTAGTGATGAGCTACACAGGAAACACGGGGAGATTCTTAGGACAGTGATCGCAGGGCCCCTCGGGGCAGGTGAGTCCTTTCTTACTGCAGAGGTACCAGAACTCGAGGTTCGGGTGGGGTGTAGCTCAGGTGGAAGAGTGCTTGCCCAGCATACAGAAGGCTCAGGGTTTGATCTTCAGCACTGCATAAAACTGGGCATGGTGGCACATACCTATAACACCAACCCTTGGGACGCAGAGGCAGGAGGATCAGGAGTTCAAGGTTGTCCTTAGTTACCTAGCCAGTTTGAGGCCAGCCTGAGCTAGAGACTTTGTCTCCTAAAAGAGTGGGGGTGGGGCTGGAGAGACGGCTCAGGGGTTAAGAGCACTGGCTGCTCTTGCAGAGGACCCTGGTTCCATTCCCGGCACTCACAGGCAGCTCACAACGAGTTCCAGGGGACTCACAAGCCCTCTTCTGGCTTCTATGGGCACGGGGCACGCATGTGGTGCACATGTGTACATTCGCGCAAAACACATGAAATAAAAATAAAATGAATCTTTACAAAAAATGAGGCATTCTCAGGGCAGGGCCACTCAGAGCCTGCCTTTGTAGGGGTTCACGGCTTGGGCACCTGATGGCTGCTAGCCTGATTCAGGGACCACACCTCTCTGTCCCCCAGATTACCGCAGACCTGCTGTCCAATGGCATTGATGTGTACCCCCAGAAGGAGTTTGATGAGGATTCAGAGGACCGGCTGGTGAATGAGAAGTTCCGGGTGAGTGGGTCACCAGGTGCTGGGCGGTGGGGGCGGTGGTGGGATGGCTAGAAAAGGATGGGTGTCCATGTGTCCAGCCCTGGTCCTCTTGAGCCAAGGCCTACAGTTTTCCAGGTCCAAGGCCCAGGAGCACGTGTGGCTAATTCTTCTGCCCCCTCTTCAGGAGATGATCCCATTTGCTGTGGTGGGCAGTGACCATGAGTACCAAGTCAATGGCAAGAGGATCCTGGGAAGGAAGACCAAGTGGGGCACCATTGAAGGTACTGGCTGCTGCGCTGCCACAGGGTCTCGACCTCTCATTGAGCTTGGGCGCTCATCCGCTGCACTGTGGGACCCTGTTTCTTCCCTCTTGGAAGGACATTGACTGTGGGGTGCACCTGTGTTCCTGGAACTTAATTACTTTGTCAAGACTTAGTTACTTTCTCCCAAGTACTGAGGGCTGGGACTCTGGTCTTCTTGGGGTCCAGGTCAGCCCCCAGGTGGGATGGTCCCAGGCCCTTTCTTTCGGCTCTTCCTCTCCTCAGTAGAATGGAGGATGGGAAAGGACAGAGCTGCCTGGAAGATAAAAACCCAGTTTGTTCCTTGTGACCAGTGTGGTCAAAAGGCCCCGCAGAGGAGCAGAAAGTTGAGGCTCTGTGAGTTGGGGTGAGTCCCCGATTCTCCAGAGCCTCAGTGTGCACACTTTATAAATGAGGGCTATGCCCTAAGGTCTAGGTGATATGAGATGTTCCAGATGGTTAGGGCTGTTCTTTTGGTTGGTTTTGGGCTTACTCTGTAGGCTGGGATGATCTGGCACTCAAGTCCTTCTGCCTTGGCCTCCTGAATGCTGGGATTATAGGCGTGCTGGGATTATCAGCACCCGCCACCACACCAGTGCTGAGGTTATAGGCTTACACACCATACCAGGCCTGCTAGAGCTCTTTGGGAATCAGTTTATCTAAGAATCTGGTTATGGTGTTTCCTGGCTCTGAGCTGGGAGGCATCGAGCTCAGGACCCTCCCCCACTTAGTGGATTTATGGTGGATTCATTTAACCCTTTCAGCTCTCCAGGTCCCTTTACTCATCCTCTTTTCAGAGAGGAGTTAGAGCAGTGGTTCTCAATCTTCCTAATGCTTGGACCCTTTAATACAGTTCCTCACGTTGTGGTGACCCCCAACCATAAAATTATTTTCATTGCCGCTTTATAACCATAATTTTGCTACTGGTTATAAAGGAATCCTAATGTAAATATCTGTGTTTTCCAGTGGTCTTAGGTGACCCCCAAAGGGTTGTGACCCACAGATTGAGAACCGCTGAGTTAGAGGGACAAGTTCTGTAGAGTGCTGGCCTAGCCTTAACTGAGTTCTGTACTTAACCATGCTCTGTACCACATAAACCAGGTTGGCCGATCTCCATCTGTGATCTTAGCATTTGAGAAGTGGAGGCAGGAGGATCTGGGATTCAGTATCATTCATCCGACAATGAGGTCAAGGGAGAGCTAGGGAGGAAAAGTGGGGTGTGAGAACAGAATGAATGGACATCCAGGGCTCCAGACTGGGCACTGATTTGGGGCTCCACATGCAGCCTTGCACTGGAGCCTCTGGAATTAGGAGTTGTTACCTGGTCTTTCTGAGGGGAGCACTGAGGACCTCCTGTGCCCTCCATGTGGGTCTTCCAGGTGGGCTGCTGTGGGAATATTTTCTAAATATGCCCTGGGTGTTTTAGACGCCTGTGGCTTTCTGTAGCGTGCCCCTCTGTGGCAGACGATGACCCCAGAGGTGACCCAGAGGTCAAAAGCTTGTCCTCAGCTTTGTTTCCCTCAGTCCCTCCTTCCTGTCTCTGCTCATCCTCTTTGCATCCCTCCCCAAATGTGCAAGGCATGGTTTGAAGTGAGGACAGTTTGGGGTAAGAGTCCACCGGATCTGAGAATGGCATGGGCTATTGGCGTGTCTCTTCTGACCTCTGGTGGCCAACATGGGTACTGCATACACCCCATGAGAAATTGTCAGGAAGTTAATTAACCAGGTTATATGATTGCTCGCAGTTGAAGGTCCACACAGCCTGTGTGAACCTGTAAAGGTGCTCCCCTGGTTCCCACATCCAGTAGCCTTCTTGTGAGGACCCTGGGGACTTACCAGAACATGGTAGGAGTTCCTATCAGGGACACACACACACACACACACACACACACACACCCTGTGAGTTCATAACTGAACAAGCTGTATCCAGTTGTGCCCGCTCCTTACCTCCTCCTCCTTGGTGTACACCATCCGAAGTGCCTGTTCCATCCTTGGAAGCTGGCTGGAATACTGCCTGGGGGATGGAAAGCTACTTTGTTCCTTGAGCATAATGTAGTCAAAAGCCTCACAAAGTCCAATTACACTGTTAGTTCACTTGGTCCTTTTGTGCCCCCAAGGCATGAACCATGCCATTCTCCCTCTTAAGTTTCTTTTTACATTTATTTATTAACTTATTTATTTTATTGGGGGAAGCAGTCTTGTACGTGCCAGAACACACATGTGGAAGTCAGAGGACAACTTGCAAGAGTCAATTCTCTCCTACCATGTGGTTCTGGGAATCAAACTCAGGTGTTGGGCTTGGCCGCAAATGCCCGTATCCACTGAGCTGTTAGCCTGTGTTATGGGAAACTGCATCAGAGAAGCCAAGATTCACCCAAGCTGGAACGCTCACAGTTCCGGGGTGCAGTCCATCATGGTGGGGAGTCACGGTAGCTTGACAAGAGGCAGTTGATCACATGGCATCCACAGTCAGGAAGCAGAGATAAGTGAGTGCTGAATTCAGCTCACTTTCTCCTTTTATTCAGCCAGAAAACTCCAGCCCACGGGATGATGCTGCCCACATTCAGGGTGGGTCTTCCCTCAGCTGGACCTCTCTGGATGCACCCTCATAGACACACTAGAGGTGTGTCTCCTAGGCGACTCCAAAACTAGCTGCGTAGCTGTCAATCACATGCCCTTTCTCTCCCCCACCCACTTGTGGGTGGGGCTTTCTGGAAGCTGTTGGCGTTACTAGATAGGGGAGGAGGGCTTCCTTCTGACAGGACATTGAGCATCCTTCTCTTTTCCTTAGTTGAGAATACCACTCACTGTGAATTCGCCTACCTGCGGGATCTCCTCATTAGGTAAGTCAGTCATTGGCTCTGAAGGCCCCTGGGGAGGACCAGATCTGGGAGTGGTGGTGGACGGGTGGGCAGAGGCCCCAACCTCCACAGCAGCTGCTTGTTGTCAGGGTTAGGGTTAGCGGGAACACCTCTGAAGCCCATTGTCTAAAGCTGGAAACAAAACAAAACCGTCTTGTGGGTAAATGAGGAAATGGGAATTCTTTCTAGCCTTCTGAGGTCACCAGAATGAGAGGGGCTGAATTCCGGTCCCCCCTGGATTCAGCTCTGGCCCTAAGGGTACAGCCTGGGCTATCTATCTCAAAACAAACAAAAGAAAAATATCATAATGAACCCTATTATTTTGTATAACTAGAATATATTAATGGGGGGAAAGATGCAGGGCAAGGGACCTGGGGTAGGGCTTCCAAGAGCAAACCTTAACACCTTTGGCACTCCTTGCCCTTCCAACTCCCCTTTCCAAAGTAAAGGGAGTCAGTGGTAGAGCTTGCCTGGCAGGCTTAAGGCCCTGGCTCCCACCTGCAAAAGGCAACTAGGAAAAAAAAAAAGCTATGCATGGCAGGGTGGACAGCTCTGGGGACCATGGTCACCTGCTGACTCCTCCTGGCCACAGTCTGAACTTCTGCGTTGGAACACAGATACTCTAGTCCTGCCCGCTGGTCGGGGGCCTTGGGACCTTTCGAGTTTGTGTTGTTAGTGCTCAGTCTGCATCCTTGTGCAGGCCCCAGGCCCCTGACTAGCCACAGCATGGACGCAAGAGAGGAGGTATGGGTTAGAATGAGAGTCAGCAGAGGGTCTGGAGTCACCAGAGGGCAGACTGCCTGGTCCTGCTCTGTGTACACCAAGAGCCTGCAGGCTGCCTCTAAGGGCCGGGAGGGAGGGGCAGTGGTTGTGACCCCAGGCAAGCTAAGGTCACCCCACACTGGCCACACCCCCTGCAGGACGCACATGCAGAATATCAAGGACATCACCAGCAGCATCCACTTCGAAGCCTACCGTGTGAAACGCCTCAACGAAGGCAACAGCGCCATGGCCAACGGGGTCGAGGAGAAGGAGCCAGAAGCCCAGGAGATGTAGATGCCATCCCGCCCCTGGACCCCCGCCCCCAAATCTTCTCATCCTCCCTGGCCCACCCACCTACCCTGTCTTATTTTATATAATTGTCTCCATTTGTCACCCGCCTCCTCTTTCCACACTCTGCCCAGTAACAAGAGAGGGCTTATCTCCCAGATGTGCTCTTATTGGCTGCAGCAGCAGGGTGGGCGGGACTACAGCCTGGGCTCGCCTCTGTGCCCTCCTCCCTCTCCATGCTCAGAAGGCTGGACTGGGCTCAACCCCTGAGGGGTTAGAAGAGCTGTGCATCCCTGCCCACTCTGAGTTTTGAGCTGAAGCCTGTGGGGACCAGGTCCTAGGGGGGTTGCGGAGGAGCCCATTAAGCCACAAGTCCCCGTGGCCACAGCCTCAAAAACGGGCCATGCCCAGGGGAGGATGGAGCTGGCCAGGTGGTCCTGGAGCCTCCTCTGTCATTGTTGACAACGCCCTCAGCTGCCTGCTCCCCAAGGAAACTAGAGACATCCACAACCAAAGTTGCCAATCACGTAGACATAGTGACAGCCATGCCCCTTCTCCCTAAGCTTGTTGCAGAGCAGAAAGTGCCTTGATCCACGAGAGCCAGTCCCCTCTTCCCAGTTGTCCCTTGGATGAAAAGCTGGGGAGAGGGAGTTCTTTTCTCCCTGCCCTCGACCTCCTGCCCTGTGCTGTAGACACTGCTACTGCACCGGACTTTATCAAGACGAAGCATGAAAAATGCACCCCACCCCCCTCCCGATCCGAGAGAGGTCAGAGCAGACTTGGTGGAGCGGAGGGAGGAAGCCATGGAAGGAAGGTGGAAGGGTACACGGGAGCTGCCCTGCCGGGTGCCAGGGAAGGTGTATGTCTGGTCCTCTGTTTGGCCCCAGATGCTCTGGTTACATTGTCACCCAGTTGCCCCGCCCCACCCCTACACACATACTGCCCAGGCTCAAGCCGGGATGATTCAGTGACTGCGCTGGGTGGGAACCAGGAAAATCTGACCATTTTGCTGTCTACATGTGCCTAGACCCCTGTGTCCCAGAACCCATCATTATACCCCCAAGGACGGAGAGATGAGAGGGTCAGAGATGGATAGCCAGACCACAGGTTTCACAGCAGAGCCAGGCTCCCTCCTCTTCTCTCAGAGGGATCCATTAGGGACCATCGATGCACAGCTGACCAAAGCCATGCCCTTTCTGCTTGCCCGCCATTCTTGTCCCGTCTCTGGGAGGAGCGTGGTGAGTGTAGACAGGTTGGACCCGCTTGGGGAAGGTGCCTCTCTCTACAGACCCCGGGCTAGCTTCTTGCAGCCTAGAAGTGCAGTGGGGGGGGGGGGTTGCAGACAGATGAGGGGTGCACATTGCACCCTGCATTGGGTGTCTACTCCCCCTCCCAAGTGTGGAAGGCCCCTCATCGAGCCCTGCAGCTGAACAGTTCGCTTGCCAGTTTGCCAAGCTCTTTTGCCAAAATCAGGACTTTGAAGGAAATCTCTAGCATGCTGGACCCAGGGCACCTTGGCCTTCCCAGCCCCGGTGTCCCTGGGGACTTAGCAGCAGCCCATGTCAGCAGGGTGATGTCATGCCTCTGTAACCAGCCACTGAAAACTGTTCGTCCCGCCAGGCTGTTCCACACGGCCTTTCGCTGGGGGCCTCCTGGGGTAGGGGTGTCTCTTTTTGTATAAATAACAAAGTGTTGAAATGTATTTCCTGAAATAAATGTTTCAAATACAGTCTAGAGTGGCAGTGGGTTCTCTTGCCTCGGGATTTGTGTGGGGCCATTAGCAGGTGCTTGGAGGCTCCTGCTGGAAGAGATGGAGCTATGTGGGACCCTGAATCCTGACTTGCAGAACCAGTGACCCCATGGTGAAAAGTGCTCTTCCAGACAACTCAATTAACAGCACCCATTCAGGTGGGTCACAATCACCTGTGATCCAGCTCCAAGGGGATCTGACGCCCTCTCCTGGCCTCTGATGGTACCTGTACACATGTGGCAGACACACATATACACGTGAATACAAATCTAAATTGTACTGTGTTAGGCCCTATGAACTGGCCATTTACAATAATGTTATTCAAAGAGAACTAAACCATGTGTGGTTCCAGGGGCCTGGCTGAGCCAGCTGGGATGGGAAGTAGGGAGGAGCCCTGGCTCCTCTGTGTGCTCTGACGTCCCGCAGCTCCTGCAACAAATGACCACAAACCAGGCTCCCTAGAACAACAGAATCTCTATATTCCCATAGCTCTGGAAGCCTCAGACCAAGTGTTGGCATGACCCTGCTCCATCCAGTCTCGAGAAGAGAGTCCTCTGCCTCTGCCTGCTCCTAGAGACTGCATGGCTCTAGGCTCTGCCCCCGCCTTCACACACCCTTTTCTGTATGTCTTGAGAGATGCTCTCCTTAGATGGAGGGCCACTTCGACCCAGGATAATCTCATCCTGATCTTTAATTACGTCTGTAAAGACCCCGTTTCCAAATAAGGCGGGAATTTGGGGCGATGCACACTTACCACCTCACCACATCCCTTTCCTGCATCGTGGGGTTCCCAGCACTGCAGGGGCAGCTTGAGGAGAACACAAGGCTCCCTTGCCGCCTCCAAGCCAAGCTGTCTAAGGAGTGACTCCACCTCTCTGGCCTGCCCACACTCTTCTGAAGGCCACCTGATGACACATGGGGTTTCATTGGCAAATGAGTTGATGGTCAGCAGCCTCACAGAGTCTTTAAGTCAAGGATCCCGAGTTATGGGTTCGAGTGCCGATGGCACCAGCAGAATGGGACGGTCGGGCCCATGGAGCCAGCTTGCTTGACTCCCCCAGTTCTAAGGCCCTTGGCAGGTTCTCCTTCCTCAAGGCCGAACTGTTCCCATGTTCATTCCCATCTTCTGTCCTCCAGCCACAGACAGACTTGGGCCGTTGTCATTCATTAACCCAGCCCACATGTGCCTCCCAGCCAGTGATGGGGGTACCCACCTCCCATTCAAATAAGCAAACACTCCATCATTCCCATCTGCCCAGGAGCATGGGCTTTCTTGTGCCTCCTAGATGGTAATGGGAGAACCCTCACCTCCCACCAACAGTCAGCAAGCCTCAGCAATCTTGTCTGCACTCTCTACAGTACTGTGGTTACAGGTGTGCATGGCTATACCAAAGGAAAAAAATTTAATGTGGGTGCTGGGGAATCTCAGGTCCTCGGGCTCAGGCCTCATGTGCTCCTGCCCACTGAGCCACCTCTCCAGCCCTGAATGTGGCCGTTCCATGGAGCTATCTATCAATGCCAGAACTAGAGAGGGCGGGAGGCTGGACAGAAGAGCAAGGTTGCTTCATGGCGTGGGACCCCCATGCCGCTGCCCTTCCTCTTGCCTGTTCAGCCACAGTGTCACATGTAGCCAGCACAAATGGTTCCTGGAGTAGTGGCGTGGTCCAGGATGGACTGTCACCAAGGCGCGACCCAGGAGCAGGAAGGCCCTCAGCGGGTCCTGTTCACGCTGGCTTAGGCTTCTGTGAGGATTGGGGTGTCCCAGAGGATCTACAGATGGAAAACCTCTGGGGAGCCACTGGAGCGAGGGCTACCCAGTGCACCTGGATCAGGCTGGGAAAGCTTAACGAGCCTGTTCAGAGTGGGCCCTGTTGGGGTCACTTTTGGATTTTTGTTTGTGGGTATCGTGTGTGTGTGTGTGTGTGTGTGTGTGTGTGTGTGTGTATATACATATGTATGTGGAGGAGGGTGTTGTGTGCATCTGTGTGCATGGAGGCCAGAGAACAGCCTTGGTGTAGTTTTCCTGTGTCCTGCCTGGTCTGCAGCTGCTCAGACCCAAGTGAACACACAGAGGCTTATATTAATTAAAACTGCTTGGCCATTAGCTCAGGCCTACCACTGACTAGCTCTTACACTTAAACTCAGCCCATTTTTATTAACCTATATGTCACCACGTATTCCATAGGTTTACCTGTGTGCCATTACATGCTGTTCCCTAGATGGCAGGCTGGCATCTCCTGACTCAGCCTTCCTCTTCCCACAATTCTCCTTGTTTGCTTATCCCGCCTCAACGTCCTGCCTGGCTACTGGCCAATCAGCGTTTTATTAAACCAGTGTACAAAAGCATTATCCCACAGCACCTTGGTTGGTTTTTTGCTTTTGTTTTTGTTTTTTCGAGACAGGGTTTCTCTGTGTAGCTTTAGTGCCTGTCCTGGATCTCGCTCTGTAGACCAGGCTGGCCTCAGACTCACAGAGATCTGCCTGCCTCTGCCTCCCAAGTGCTGGGATTAAAGGCATGCGCCACCACTGCCTGGAGCCTTGGTTGTTTTTTGCTTTTGTTTTTTTATTTGAGACAGGGGCTCTCACTGGCTTGAAGTTTCCAGACAAATAGGCTGGGCTGGCTGGCCAGCGAGTCCCACGGATCTGCCAGTTTTTGCCTCCCCTTTGCCAAGGTTAAGTACATGCCTCCATGTTGAGCTTTACCTGATTCTGAGGAGCGAAGCCCAGGTCCTCTTGCTAGCCTAACAAGCATCTTACCCACTGAGCTGGCCTTTCCAAGCACTTACATATATTTGTTTATTTATTTGATGTGTATAGATGTCTGTGAACCTGATGCCGGAGGAGGCCAGAGGTGGGTGTGGGATCCCTAGGACTGGAGTTTCAGACTGCCATGTGGATGCTGAGAATAGAAACCGGACCCGAAGCCTCTGGAAGAGCATCCAGTGCTCTTAACCACTGAGCCATTTCTCCAGGTCTCTACTCATTTTTAAACACCACTTTCTGGCTACAAGTATAGCCTTCAATATGGAAAATTCCAGAAAAGAAATTGCACACTAGAGAAAAAAAAATCCCCATTCACATCCAGTGATGCTACCTAGCTCTGACGCTGGGGCATGACCTCGGGCTCTAGAGGAGATCATGGCAACCCCAGCATTTGTGAGGCCGAGGCAAGAGTATCAGGAGTTTGAGGCCACCACAGTTCCCAAACCCCCACCCAAGTCCCTGTGTCTTCTGTCCAGAAGGGTTCCTCATTCACTGGGGTGATTCTGTGTCCCTCTGTGCTTCCCCCTCCTCTGCCTGTTGGAAGTGGGGGCAGGAAGAGGAATCATGTCCCTGTCATCCCCCATCCCCCTCCTCCGCACTGCCTGTGCAGCCCTTTGGGAACCAGCGTAGGACTGAGGTGCATTTCCTGAGTCAGAATAGGAATATTTTCCAGATGCTCCACTGCCTAGAGAAGAGACAGGAGGGAGGGGTCTGTGCAACAGCAGAGCCCCCCCTCCTCCCCCCCCCCCCCGCCCCCGCCCGTGAGGGATTCTAGCTGGGGCTACATCTATGCAAGGTGGTGGTCACTCCACATCAGTTTTCAGGAGCCCTTGGAGAGTTCTGGTGTAGAGGGTGGTCTGCCTTGATGGCCAGTAGGTCAAGCAGGTCTGCAGAAACTCTCTCCACACTGCCTCCGAGCCAGGTTTCCTCCTGCTGAGGGCCATAGCCAGAAAGAAAATGTAAAAAGTAAAAGCAGAAATAGTGTCACAGACCTGTGATCTGGCACTCTGAAAGTAGAGGCTGGAGAGCCAGAAACCACCCTGGCTACATACATACATAGTGAGACCCTGTCACAAAAGAATATAATAAGAGGTTAAGTCCTCTTGTGTCTCTGATAGTTCAAGCCATGCCTGCATTCAATAAAACATTTGAATGGTAGGCATGGGAACAGCAAACAGTGACTGCCAGTCAACCTGTTCATGAGTAGGAGTTAAAAATAAAAATAGCTTGGTTGTGGTGGCACATGCCTTTAATCCCAGCACCTAGAAGGCAGAGACAGGTGGATCTCTGGGAGTTTGAAGTCAGCCTGGTCTACAAAGAGAGTTTCAGGACAGCCAAGGCTACACAGAGAATCTTTGTCTTGAAAAACCAAAATAAGTAAATAAATAAAATTTTAAAAGTTTGTGTGTGTGTTGCAGGTGTGCATGTATGTGTATGGGTGCATGTACTCATGGGTGCACATGGAGAGAGGCCAGGGCAGGATACTGAGTATCTCTTTCTTATTGCCTTGTGACAGGGTTTCTCACTGAACTGGAAGTTTGCCGTTGTGATTAGGCTGGCTTGTCAGTGAACTGTCAGGATCCTCTTGGCCCTGTACCCAGAAGTCCAAATAGGGAGTGTCTCTAGAGCAAGAGATAGGAGGCCCATGTGAGCTCTCCTCCTTCCTCCTGCCTGGGAAGGTTTGAGTGTGAAATGTCCCTCACAGGCTTATTATATTTGAACGCTTGATCTCCAGAAGGTGGCACTGTTCTGGGAGGTTATGAAGCCTTTTGGGTGTGGAGATGGTGAGGCTTGAAGGTCACACTTGTTTCTGCCTGAGTTTCCTGATTGATGGAGATATGAGGAAGCTGCACCACAAGCCCCGCCCCCAGCTGTCATGCCTTCCTGTCCCGATGGGTGGTATCTCTATCAACTATGAACCATAAAAACAAACAAACAAACAAACACTCCTCCTTAAGTTGCTTCTATCAAGTATTTGGTGACAACCATAACTAGAACTATCCAGTTACCACTTCCTGGCTTAGGGATAGCCAGAGCCTCCTGCTCTGCTGACGATGAGTTTTAGTGCAGAGGTGTAATGGTTAGTCCTCATTGCCCGCTGGATTTGGAACCAACTAGGAGGCCCACACCATTTCCAGGATGTGGGCAGCACCACCCCATGGACTGGGCCCTTGAATGAATAAATAAGGAAAAGGGAAGCCCTCCAAGGACCAGCATTCATCTCTCTACTTCCTGACTGTGAACACCATGTGACCAGCCGCCTCAGGCTCCTTCCACCATGACAGACAGTAACCCTCAAAAGTGAGCTGAAATAAACTTTTCTTTACTACGTTTCTTGCATTGCGTACTGTGTCACAGCAAGGAGACAAGTAGGGCCGAGACACAAAATCACTTTCCCACGTAGATTCAACTCTGCAGCCTTGAACTTGGGTCCACATAAGAACCCCAGGGTATCCCTCCTAGATCACATATGGAAGAATTCCTGGAGGCCAGAGTTGGAGCTGGGCTAATGGACAGAGGGGCTGAGAACAGTTGGCCCTCAGTAGTGCCTGAGGGTCCCTTCTAAGACAATGTGATTCAATGTGGCCCCTAGAGAGGCCGTGGATCCAGTGGGACTGGGATGGGTGTCCCTTTTTCTGCTGTGTGGCCTTGAGCAAGCTCTGTCCCACCAACAGGGACAGTGGTCACTTAGGCGGTCTTTGATGCTGGGGAATGAGGCAAGCAGGAAGCTTACACTTCATTACAGTGATAAAATGTGCAAGAAAGGCAGCTTCCAGGAGGAAAGGTGTGTGCTGGCTCACAGCTTCGACGTGCCATGCTCAGTCCACTGTCTGCTTTTCAGCTCAGTGGCAAGGCGGAAACCTCCTGGCTGAAGGACATGGCAGAGAAAGCTGCTTGCCTCACAGTAGCCAGGAAGCAGGGAGAGGAAGGGAGGGAGGAGAGACGAGGTCTGCCCTTCGAAGGCACCACCCCAGGCATCTACTTCCTCCAGTCAGGTTCCATCTCCTGGTTCCTACCACCTGGTAACACTATCAAATGATGAATCTGCCAGTGGGCTGATTAGGCCAGAGCCCTTGTGAGCCAGTCATGTCCCCCCAAGGTTTGGAGTCCCACTGCTCAACATGGCACTGGGAGGCAAACCTTTACCGTGTGAGTGTTGGAGAGTACATTTCCGCGATGGTTTAAAGAGATGTCCCGTAGTAGTCTCCGGCATTTGAATACTTGGTCCTTGGTTGGTGGCACTGTTGGGGAGGCTTGGGGGTGTGGTCTTGCTGGAGAAAGTGTGTTGCTGGAGGAGGGCTTTGAGGTTTCAAAGCCACACGCCATCCCCGATGGACTCTCTCTGCTTCCTGCTTGTGGCTTAAGATAAGAGCTCTCAGCTCTTGCTCCAGCTACCATGTCCACTCCTCGCTTCCCTCCAGCCATGATAGACTCCTTTCCCTCGGGAACCATAAGCCCAAATAAACGCTTCTGTAAGTTGCCTTGGTCATGGTGTTTTATCACAACAGTAGAAAAGTAACTAATACAGTTTCATACCCAAGCCACAACAAGCCCACAGCAGGATGGATTCTGTCCTAAGCCAAGGGCCACCTAGACCCAATGCGAACTCACAGGGTCCCTGTCTCTCTCCATCATAATGCCACTTCTTCCAGCCCTGGCAGGTGGGCCCTCTTAGCATCTCTGAAGCCTGGACATGTGTGTCCAATCCAGGGCTTTCCCTTACCTACCTGAGAGCCACAGCAGTACTGTCCTGTTCTGCAGGACTGGGCAGACCCAGGACACGTCGGAAGCACGGTCACAGTCTTCTGGGCTACAGGGACTCCACCATTGGTGGTCAGGACCTATCGTACCACTGCTGTGCATGAGTGCCCCTGGGAAAACATCTTCCTTCCCTTTCACAGAAGGTGCTTGGAAATAACCAGAAGAAAATGGGGGCGTGAATAAATAAGGCTGCCCAGAGTAAGTGGGTCTCGATCTGTCTGCTTGAATTAAAAAAACAAAAAACAAATGAACACCACTTGGAGGGGTCTGGATGCCAGAGTTTCTGCAAGGTATCATTCCAATATGCCACTGCCTGCTCCTCCCCCCTCTCTCCTCCCCTCTCCTCCCTTCTCCCTCCTCCCCTCTCCTCCCTTCTGCCTCCTCCCTCTCTTGGGTGCCAGGGACATCAGCATTGGGCTCTTCAACCAGCCCTGCCACCCAGAACATCACCATGGCCTCCTCTCTCTCTCTGGTTAATACTTTTATCCGAGCCCCATCCCAGGAAGAGTCGCTAAAGAAAAGTGGCTTTGCCGGGGATCCCTCCCTGGGAGACCAAGTCCAAGGCTGGATACTCAGGAGTCCCAGCACACTCACCTGCCCAGCCAAGACTGGACTTGGGGACAGGCCTGCCACGTGACTTCTGCCTCTGCCTCTTCACAGAGCCGTGGTGCCTTGTGTTTGAATCTGTAGCTTCTTGCCTTAGGATGTCCTTGCCTGGGATGGCAGCTGCCAGGGGCTGCTGGGGAGGATTGGCATGGGGACTTAGGGTCTGTCTGTCTGTCTGTTTTACAATGCTGAGGGTGGAATTTAGGGTTTTTACAATATATGGTAGACAAGTGCTCTCCCCCAAGCTGCACCCCATCCCCGATCTCTGTTGAAATTCCCATCTGTTCACAGGCAGCATCGGCCTCTCCCTACTGTTCCCCCTGTAGGTCTCTTCACATATTTTTATTCACTTCAGTGAATTAAGATCTTGTCTGTTACTGTTTGAATGTACATACAACACAGGCTTGTGTGTCTGAATACTCGGTCCCCACCCGAGTGCTATTCTGGGAGGTTATGGAGCTTTTAGGAGGTGGGACCGAGCTGGAGGAAGTGGGCCACAGCTCTTACTCTGCTCTGGGTATTCCCTCTGCTCTCTGGTCAGCTCCACATAAAGCCTGCCCCTCACTCAGGCCACCAGGGAGCCACGCACTGCCCTGCCTTTCCTGCCATGATGGACTTCTTTATTTATTTTTGTTTTTTCAAGACAAGCTTTCTCTGTGTAGCTCTGGCTGTCCCAGAACTCTCTTTGTAGACCTTGCTGGCCTTGAACTCACAAAGATCCACCTGCCTCTGCCTCCCAAGTGCTGGGATTAAAGGTGTGCACCACCACTGCCCGGCTATGATGGACTTCCTAAACTGAATCAAACCAAACTTTTCCTCCTACAAGTTGCTTCTGTTAGGATTTTCGTCATAGCAATAGAAAGGGAAATTAACCTTAGCTAATAATCCCAACATCCCTACCTTTCCCTGGTGAAGGTTTTTCTTGTGATTATGTTTTCTTGCTTTTTTGTATGTCTTGCAACTTATTTATTTGCCCCCAAATCATGCATTAGAAAAAAATTGAAAAACAAACTTCAGATTTGCTTCATTGTTGGCTACAAGTGATTTGAAGGTAGGATCGGGTCTCTCCCTGAAGTCAATATGTAGGAGAGAAATAGATGGTTTCCAGAAACTTACATGTGGGTGGAATGTACTTCTATGCAAGGGCATGTATGAAAATTGGAGGATGTGGTGGTTTGCAAGAGAATTGCCCCCATGGGCTCATATGATTGAATGTTTGGACCACAGTTGGTAGAACTGTTTGGGAAGGATTAGAAGGTGTGACCTTGTTAGAGGAAGTGTGTCACTGGGAGTGGGATTTAAGGTTTTAAAAGCTCATGCCACTTTCAGCTCTCTCTCTCTCTCTTTTTCTCTTCCTCCCTCCCTCCTCCCTCCCTCCTCCCTCCCTCCCTCCCTCCCTCCCTCCTTCTCTCCCTTCCCCCCATCCCTCTGCCTCCTGCTACTTGTGGATCAGATGAAAACTCTCACCATGCCTGCCATGATAGCCATGGACACACTCTCTGAATCTGTAAGCAAGACTCCAAATACAAGATTTATTTTATAAGTTGCCATGGCCATGGTGTCTCTTCACAGCAATAGAACAGTACCTGAGACAGAGGGTGTGACTGTGTTCTGTGGCAGTTGGTGTAACCACCCAGGTGCCATCGCTGTAGAGAGCTGGGTGGTGACATCCCGAAGCGTTAGTTGTTACAGATGTGAGCCATGAAAGTCACACTAGATGTCATCCTGCTCAGAGTTATTGTCTGTCAGAATGACTTTAAAATGACCTTGAAAATTCACCTGACACCCCTCCCCCACTCCAATTCCACTGGCTGCAGGCAACTGCGGTTCCTGTGAATTCAGAACACATTAAAATCCCCAGCTTCCACCTAGGCAGGCTCAGGCCGGGAGGCAACCCGGGATTCACCATCAGAAACCCGGCCCTGATCTCTGTGTCTTGGCCTCCATTGTAATGGGGGCCTCCACTGACTCCCTGCCCAGATTCCTCCAGAATGTTCTGGCTTTTGTCAGTTCGAGGCAGGCCTTGGCAACTGTGGAAGCAGAGGGGGTGTGTGTCTAATAAAGTCAGAGCTCTGTAATTTAGCAATTACTGAAACCCACACTTGTAATTTAGGGGGTTTCTTGTAATTCTTTGTACTCTTTATCTCTCTTTGAACAAATGTGCAGTTTAATAGCTTCCTCCTTCTGCTCCCAGGGTTGGTATTTGCCACCCATCCCCCACTTGGCTCCAGTTCATGGAAGTGTCTAGATTTTGTGGAAGCCACTTTCTAGGGCTCCAAAAGGTTCATTTAACGACCAGCATCTCCCAAAGTCGCTGTGCTAGCTCCTGGCAATCAAGCATTGCCTCCAGGGCTCTGAGTTCAGGACTCAGGCTGATGGTCGGGTGGATGCTGTGAGCCGCCTCCTGCAGGGTCTGAGGTCGGTCATTCCCCTTGCCGCACCTGGGACTTCTGACCCTTCGCTCAGTCACTTACTAAATAAATCGGCTTTGAGACTCTGTGGGGAGCTTGAGCTATCAAGGATGGGCTTGTCCTCTCTAGAGGCGTGGGGTCTAGGGGGAAAAGGGATGGATCTCTGTCAAGAATGTCACAGGTCACAACAGAGCCAGAACCCAGGGATATGGCAGCCAAGGGAGCCACCTCTGTGAGGATGAGGTATGAGAGAAGGAGATGGGAGTCTGGTGTGGAGGAGAAAGAGGGACTGAGCCTGAGAGGGAACCACCAGAGTACATGGAGAGTCAGACTGGAAAGCCTCTAGAAGCTGTAGTTAAGACAGCCTTGGGTTGAGGATGTGACTCAGTTGGTTGAGTCCATGCATTAGGTTCTGGGTTCAATCCCCAGTATTCTCTGAGTGTGGCGGCACACACCTGTAATCCGGGACTTCAAAGTTAGAGAAAAAGGTCTTTCCCTCCATTATGGACTCTAGCCCTCTGGGACCCTGTGCCAAAATAAATTCCTCCTTAAGTTTGCCTTTGGCCATGGCATCTTGTCACAGCCGCAGGCAAGTGACTAATATGATTAGATTGGTTTACACGATACAGTCTGAGGAGTCTGGCAGCAGCTGACTCCCATCAGACGGCCTGAGAACCTCTCAGCTGCTCGGTCACTGAGGCTGGTGCCTCAGCCGTGGGAGCAGCCCTGCAATGGCCGTCTCTCTCTGAAGAGGCCAATAGCCCTGCAGTTGCTCAGTCCACAAGACTGGTAGCCTCAGCAGTTCCCGGGCTGGAGGATTCCGCAGAACTTCTGGTCTTTAGTCGGAGATGGAAGCCCAAAGAAGCCAGTGCTAGTGTGAGTGAAGGATCGGCAGCGGCAGCGGCAGAGTAGATGAACTCAACAGCGAGAGTGAAAGTCACGCAGGCAAAACAGTGAACCCATCAAATATGTTAGAGCTCACTGCAACCCACGCCACTGCAGGAAAGGGTTAGGATGCCCGTGTCCCTCAAACACACACAGGGGCATGTAGCCATGAAAACATTTGCACACACACGTACTATATTTAAAAATAATTTATTTTGAAATTATACACCTATACTCATTACACACGGATATGAGAGTGTCTGTTGTGAAACTGGCTTACGCCTAAGAAGCACATGATTTGAAATCATTCTTCTGGAGACCTGAGAACCAATGGCTAACACTTTAAGCCAGCGATCATGAGGCACAGGGGTCAAGTTAATCCAAGGACAGGAAGAGTTTGCAGGAGGAGGAATTGGTCTTTTCTTTAAAGACTTGCTCATTTTATTTCATGTATATGAATGTTTGCCTGTGTGGATGTATATGCACCATGTGTGTGCCTGGTGCCCTCAGAGGTCAGAAGAGGGTGTTGGATCCTGTAGACGAATTTCTAAACAGTCTTATTAAATAAAAAGCATGGAGCCAGATATAGGAGTGAAAACTTGAGAGATCAGGGAAATAGGGAAAGCCACAGCTAACCTCACCTCACCAACTCCGCAGCTTCCAAAGGCGAGCTACTTCCTGTTTACCCACACCTATATGCTTTGCTGTTCTGCCATCTGAGTTGCTCTCTCTTCTCCAGCTACATCACTTCCTCTTCCTGCCCAGCTCTGTCACTTCCTGTCTGTCTATACAGACCTCCAGACCTCCAGACCTCCATGGTTAACCAGTGTTGGAATTTAAGGCGTGTGCCATCATGCCTAGCCCTGTTCCCAGTGTGGCCTTGAACTCACAGAGATCCAGACAGATCCCTGCCTTCCAAGTGATAGGATTAAAGGCGTGTGCTAACATTGCATGACTTTTGTGTTTACTTATACTGGCTGGCTTTTTCCTCTGATCTCCAGACAAGCTTTATTTATTAGAGTACAAATAAAATATCACCACAGATCCTCCGAAACTAGAGTTACATTTGGTAGTGAGCTGTCGTGTGAGTTCTGGAAACCGAATTCTGGTCCTCTACTGGACCAACAAGTGCCCTTAGCCACTGAGACAGCTCTCTAGTGCCTCCCACACTCTTTAAAAGATACGGTTTTCCTGTGTTGCCCTGGCTGGCCTGGAACTCATATTCATAGGGATCCAGCTGCCTCTACTTCCCAAATGCTGAGATTTGAGGTATGCACCACCATGTCTGGCTTGAGGAATTAGTTCTTAACTGGGGGAGGGTCATATTTTGTTGCAGGCAGCCTTCAGCTGGTGGGACAAAGCCTGGCTATGTTAGAGAGGGCAGTCCTAATGCAGTCTCACAGAAATGCCAGGAGAAGCTTAGATGAATATCTGGGAATCTTGTGTTCCAGTCACACATAAAACAAACTATGGCAACACCCAGGAAATGCCTGGCACTTTTTAGACTTGCTTGGAAGAACCCCTAATATGCGAACACAGACCTTGGAGCTGGGCCTGAGGTAACTCTGGAATTCCAACTCATATTCAGATCAAGGAAAGAAAGGGGAACTAGGGTGCTGGTGCCTGTAATCCTAGTCCTGGGGATGCTGAGGCAGGAGGCTCATGAGTTTGAGGTCAGCCTGGGCTACTATGGTAGTATCTTTTTTTGAAAATTTCTCCCACCCACCCTCAGAGACCTTTGCCAGACTCTGCTGCCAAGCTACCTTGGGATTATTTATGTACCTTGGGATTATTTCAGACCATGTGCTTAACCTGCTGTCCTACTCTGTGCTTGGCCTAAGTTTAGCCTGCCTTTAAGAGAGCGATATAAGCCAGACAGTGGTGGCGCACGCCTTTGATCCCAGCACTTGGGAGGCAGAGGCAGGTGGATCTCTGTGAGTTTGAGGCCAGCCTGGTCTACAGAGCTATTCCAGGACTGCTAGAGCTCCACAAAGAAACTCTGTCTTGAGAGAGAGAGAGAGAGAGAGAGAGAGAGAGAGAGAGAGAGAGAGAACCAATCTCACTATGCCTTGGATTTCCCATGCAATCAGCCTTTATAACAAAAATCAAATGCATGGCTTTAATCTTAAATTATGTACTCTTCCACTGCCCTGACCCTGAATAATGTGTTTGTGTTGACGGTGACCATTTGTTGAAAGCAGCCAGTAGGTTGAAAGCAGCCTCAAACAGGTGTGCGCCATCACACCTGGCCGAGGGGACCCTTGACAGCATCCAAGGGCCACTTAGGAGCGGCCCCTGGTGCCGGCATGGAGTCTCCTCCTCTCATTTTCAGGCTCACTCTTCGTCTTCTCCTCAAGGCGCCATTTTTGTTCAGCAGACGTTCTTTTGGCAGCGTCTCCTCCCTCTGGGCCTCAGAGCAGGAGAGTAGAGTTTCAAGTGGCTTCTGCAAAATATTTTGAAGGAGAACAATCTGCCTTTGGCAGTCGAGGACTCTCCTCCCCAGGCTGAGGCTCAGTCTGTGGACAGAAGGCATGCCGGAGGTGCTCTGTGCCCACAGGGCCCTCTGCCACCTCCCGGGTCTGGCTCTCAGCACAGCCGTTTCAGAGAGACCAGAATGGCTTCCAAGTCCTGTGCCAGAGGGAGAGAAGATGGTGCCTGGGCCATCCTCCTCCCTTCCTCCCTCCGAGTGGGTGCCGAGCAGTCTTCTCCTCTGTAAAGGGGCCAGAGCTTTAAATTGTACAGCAGCAGCATCTACTGCCTCCAGGTGAACCTCCCTGGCCACGCAGAGGGAGAGTACAGTACAAGCCAATGAATTAAGCTCTGATGAATGTGATATTAATTAGTTAGATGAGGCTCCACGCGTGGATCACCACACCCCTTCCTCCCACGGTTCCTTTTTGTTGCTGGTCAGGATTTGCTGGGTGGATTAGAATGCCAGTCGCCACCGGCCCCAACCTGACACAATGCCCCTCCAGAGGGTGATCCATTGCCTCTGAGAGGTGTGAGGAGCGCCACTGGGAGCTGCCTGGCATCATTATGGGCTGTCTGTCTCTCCCTACACTGGCATGGCAGGTCAGGGAGACAGATGAGGAAGATGTTTCCAGAAGAGGTGGCGATTCAGTTTGGCAGGTGTCAGGGCAGCTCTGGCCTCCTGAGGTGTCCCCCCAGGGAAGAGTCGCTGTGGCTCCCAAGCTAATGTCACCTGGTCCCTCCATGTCAAGGATGGCTGCTAATGAGCCCGCCAAGGGCCTTCCCACTGGGGGAGTGGGCAGGAGCTGTGGGGTGCAAGGTCTGCCTGAGAGACCTATGGGGGGCTGCCCCTCCCTGACAGTCCCATCCACCAGTATGTCTGTAACATTAACCCTGGAAATCACCTTCCTGCCTCTCTTCCCAGGACACTGGGCTTTCTGGGATATTCTCTCTGTCTTTGAAAGGTTTATTTTGTTTGCTTTTATTTTGAAATCACCCTCTAGAGCAGTGATTCTCAACCTGTTGGGAGAGTGGCGAACGTCCCGTTCACAAGAGCTGAATATGAGATGCTCTGCATATCAGATATTTACATTGTAATTCTAGCAGTAGCAACAAAAATAATTTTATGGCTGGGGGTGACCACATGAGGAACTGTATTTTTTTAATTTTTTGAAAAAGATGTATTTATTTATGTATTTTATGTATATGAGTGCTCTGCTTGCCGCATCGTGTATGTACGGGGTAGCAGATCTCATTATAGATGGTTGTGAGCCACCATGTGGCTGCTGGGAATTGAACTCTTAACTGCTGATCCATCTCTCCAGCCCCGAGGAACTGTATTAAAGGGTTGCAGCATCCGGAAGGTTGGCAAACACTGCTCTAGAGTACTTCTCCTTGGATAGGCTAGTGGTGCTGCTGTCATCTGCCTGACACAGTCTCAGCCAGCCCTCCTCACCTCCTGGAGCAGTGGTGGCCTTTGGTTTTGCTAAAGGCAAAGTGCAAGACTGGCTTTGCGCCACCCCCAAGTTCATGTCTGAAATCCTTGACTCGGGCCTCCAGGATGGACAGGGTCGGGGAATGGCTTTGCAGAAGGTAATCAGGGTGAACTGAGGCTCTCATTCTAGCAGGACTCGTGTCTGCACAGAGGGGATTATGACAGACACCCAGAGGCATGACCAGTGAAGACCCAGGAAACAGGAAAGGGACAGAGAGAGCTCCAGGCCTAGGGACGGCCTGAGTCACTCCTGTGACTCTGTGACCTTGGGAAAATGTCTGTTGTGCCACACGGATGGTGATGTTGGAGTGTGGTTAGG
>CABHPP010123426.1:10022-27472 GCA_902168425.1 Peromyscus attwateri | reverse complement strand
GAAATTTTCTCAGACTATCTATTACACTCTTCATAACTATTTTTCCAAGAGAGTCCTGGATATTGGGAATATTGAATTTTTTCCTGGTCATTTGGAAATTTTTCTTAATAGGACATACTTCAGTTTATAATATTATATTCAGTACTATTAATACTTCATTTACATATCTTTCCCTTAACCTACCCCTAATCATGGGGACTAAGGACAGTGATAACGCTCACTTGGGCCTATCATCGCATCCCAAGAACTTTGTATAGTGCCCGACATATGAGGAACTCTCAGGAAATTTTTTGCTTACAAAATACTTTCTGATCATTAAGTAGACCAGGTGTGAATACCTAAGCCCAAAGCAGTACTCAATGAACCTGTAATATATCACAGCAATGGAAAGCTACCTAATTACAGCCATACATTTGTGGGCTTTAACTGCAATTATAAATGGGAAATTACAACTAAAGTAATTGGTGTCAAGAATTACAAAACCGCCATCATTGTCATTATTACCGCCATCGTCATATGCAGATGGCTTGAAGTAAAATTTGGGCTAGAGAAGTCTTAGCAAGCCATGAACCAACTAGGCCAATGAGAAAGCAGATGACATAGGCATGGGGTATATCTTCAGAGAAGGGAAAGAGGTCATGTATACAGACGAGCAAGAGATGGACGTCTGAGAGTGCTACTGTGTTCCCTGGAAGCACAAGATGAAGTTTCACATCGCTTGAGTTTTGATGACCTTGCAAGACCTTACAGTTTGGCCCACCTGTGTCCACGTAAGAGTGGTAGAATTTTGCTTTAGTTCTTTCTGGTAACCAGCCTAATCTGGTTAGAATGCTTCCGTGTGCTGATGGGGGGAGTGTTTTTTATCTGTGATTTATCACCTGAGGGAAGAATGCTTATCTATTGTCAATAGCTTGAGAATCTGGAATATGCTTCTGGAGCCCTTGGGGTATTTCCAGGAAAAGTCATGGAACAGATTTGATTCAAGGAAATGGCACTATGTTGTCCTATACTGACCTGTTTAAAATATGGTCACTTGAGCAACGTATGATTACGCACATATACTATATCACAGGGCACATTTACTACAGGTGAATTGCACATCAGGATTGCAATTGGTTTAGCTCTAACAGATCTGAATTTGGCTTTTATCTGCTACCTAGAGCATATTTACTGTTACTGGGGGTGTGTGGGGGAGAGAGGGGAGATATCTTGCACTGGAGACCACCTGAAGCTCAACAATAACCTAATTGGTGAGCTATCTGTCAGGAATGAAATCTATTTTTATAATTAGAGTGTTTTCTGTATGGGAGCAGAATGAATGACCCAGGCTATTCTCACTTATACGTAGCTTCTCTGATGATTACAGCTGGACACCATTTCTAACTGAGACAAGAAGATTCTAGGAAAGATAGATAAAGATGACGCATCCTTGGGAGAAGCTGCAGTGAGAAATGAGGAGGTGATGAGGGAGATGATGTTTGTTACTCAATGATCCATTGACTAAGATGGTTTGGACTTGGAGCAGGCAGGGGACTATGGTAGGAAGGTATGTGAAACCATTCACCTCAGGATCGTGAAGCATGGAGAAAGAAAACCAAGAGGCTAGAGCCCTGTGATACCTTTCAGGACATGTCCCCAATTCCTTGAAGACCTTCCACTAGTCCCCCCCTAACTCCTAGAAGTTCACCATTCCCCAGACATATCACCAGCCCGAGGGAACAATGGTCTCGAACATAGGTTCTCTGGAGGAGGTTTACTATCTAAACTATTACAGTGGGGTTAGGGAGCTGGGAAGGAATAGCATAGCAAAAGTAAGTAAAGAAAAGAGAGTTGGGAGAAGAATGGAGAGTATAAAGGCAGAACTGAAGGAGTGGAAAAAAAGACTAGAAAAACAGGATACAGAAAGGACAGGCCATGGAGCTGAGGTTGTTTGAAGGGCACAATCACATGTTATTCTCAGGTAACAGAACCTGAAATGTAACTGTTGGAATTTAAATCTTGGCTCCACAATGTGATGACTAATGTTGGTTGTCAAACTTGACCTACATTTGAGATCAACTAAAACCCAGGCTGCTGGGCACTCCTGTGAGGGATTTTCTTAATCAAACTATTTCAAGATGGAAGCCCCATCCTAAATTTAGGCCATACCTGGTGGCAGCCACGTAAAAGGACATGGAAGAAGGAAACTGCTTTTTGCCTGCTTGCCCTCATTCTTGCTGGGTTCTAAATCTTCTTAATGCTGTGACACTTTAATACATGTTGTGGTGACCCCCAATCATAAAATTAATCCATTGCTACTTCATAACTGTAGTTTTGCTACTGTTATGAATTGTAATGTAAATATCTGATATTCAGGACATCTGATATGTGACCCCTGTGAAAGGATTTTCAACCCCCAAAGGGGTTCGATCCACAGGTTGAGAACCACTGACCTATCTTGTTGCTAAGGCATCCCTTCACCTGTATTAGATCTGCAGCTTTCCAGGAATCCTCCAGGACTCCAGTGCCAGATTGGGATTGCGGAGACATTCACTCTTGTAGACTGAACAACTACCAGGCTCTCAGCCTTTTGCAATCAAGGGACAGGAGAGCCATTGTTGGAGTATGTGAATCACAGCCTACAAGCCAGTCTAATGAAACTCTTTTTAATATACACGTTCAGTCTGTCAGTTCTAGTCTTCTTGACAACCTCAAGTAATACTCACAAGTTTACAGAATAACCGCTGTAGGAAATGGCCCAAGCTGCTCTAAGCCTAAGATTCTTTGCTTTTACAAAATGGAGTTAATAATTTTGCCAAGAATAAGAATCATGTGGGTCAGGTTTTAGCATGCCACTTGCCAGAGTTATTATTTCTAGGGTTAACAGATAAGAACAGAGCCACAAAGGTCAGAACTATGTGAAAGGAGAGGGCGAAAAATGAAAAAGAAAGAAATGAATTTCTATTAATTTTAGTCTTTTCTTTTTCCTTTACATCATGCAGGCCCACGCCTATTGTATTATTTTCACCTATCCTAACGACACTTGAGAATATACATATATATATATATATATATATATATATATATATATATATACATATACATGTGCATATCTTGAATATACATTTAAAATCCATTTTTATTAACTTAGTAGTACTTTGCACAAAACACATTTACATTTCCTTAGAGTTGAACTTATTCCCTAGAAATGAGTAAGATCAAGGCTACAGAAAGTTAGACCAGTCATTCCTAAAACCATTTGTTTATTTCCCGTCCTTTTTACTGCATTGACTAGCTATTTGACGGAATTAACTCAATTGACTGGATATTTTGAAATGTGTTAACCCAGCTGTAGGCAGTGAGGAAAACAGAGCCCTTAGTGTTCTTGGTGGTGTTTCTTTCCAAGTTTCTCCCCACAACACAAACCACTTCCTTTTACTTGAAAGAATTCTGCTTTTCTCAATAGTCTCACAGTCCAGGGTTCGGTGTTGACTACTGAGGCGGCTCTCGGTCCAAGACCATGAAACAACGCAACAGCACCAGCCCACCACATGAAAGGAAGGCATTATTGGGACCATCTTCCCCTCTTGAACAAAGGATTAAAAAAAAGTAGAGGGAGAGAAGCGAAGGAAGAAGGTGTGAGAAAGCCATTGGGGTTTTATTCCTTCATGGGGAAGAGGACAGAGAGAGGCAGCCACAGCCCAAATCAGAACTGGAAAATGGATGGTACAAAAAAAAAAAAAAAAAAGAATGTCCAGTTGACTTGACACACTCATCACGGCAACACTGTGTGCACCTGGCACGGAACTGCACACTTGTCAGCTCACAGACATGCTTCCCCTGTGTTTCCACGACACTGAATAAATAGTGTTCTCGTCCACTGGCCTGGACTTGTTGGGGGAAAGGCCAACTTTTACTGGCCACTGTAAGGCTACAGTCCTTTTGCAGGGCCATGTGAGTTATTTAAAATATTAGCCAGGGAAGCCTATGCTAGCAAGGGCATTGGTTCTCATATTTTCCTCATTCTGTTTTTGTGGGCTAACCATATGGACAGGACTATCCATCATCGGCTTCTCTCAGCTCGCTTTTATCTATCAAAGGGGCTAAGACGGGCACTTCCATCCCAGTTTCCTGGCGGTTGTAGGAGGAGAACATTTGCCATGCTGGCTTATAGATGTTTGTTTTTACTCAGTACTGATCCATTCCAAGGACTCCTGTGAAGAGTAACCTAAGACCCAGCAGATCATCTTTACTTCCAGTCTGCTAAACACCCTGAGGTCAGGCATGAGGCTGATTCCACACCCTATACCGACAAAGACACAATGAAAGAATTGATATAGTATGGGGCTTTTAGGAATACAGCCCCATAACAAGCTGTAGGGAACTCTCATCAGTGTGATGCTGGAGTTAGGTTCAGGGTTATCAAGCACACAAGTCCAGAGACTAGGCAGGCTTAGCCTGGTTCATGGGGCAGGGTTTGCATTTTAGGTACCGCCCCCCAACACCAAGATGCAATGCAGTAAGCTGGGCAATTATAAGGGAAAGTGAGTTCTAGATAAGGGGACATGAAGAAATGAGTGAAAGGAGAATTGTGAGGCATGATGAGTGGGCTGAGAAGTGCGGTACCAATGAATAAGAAAGAAACCAGGGAGGAAAAAGGAACCTGGAGTCAGGCCTTAAATATGTTATACCAAGGAGGTTAGATTTTCTCTGTGGCTGATAGAGAACCACTCTTGGCAGATTCAAGTGTGGAAACACACGCCCCTTCATCAAGTCAGTCTATTATTTTTATTTTCTTTAAGCAGGAGAATCGTATTTTTAGAGTAATTTTTCTTTTTTGTTGTTGTTGTTGGTTTTTTTTTTTTTCGAGACACAGCTAGATTGTGTAACAGCCCTAGCTGTCCTGGAACTAGTTCTGTAGACCAGGCTGGCCTGGAACTCACAGAGATCCACCTGCGTCTGCTTCCTGAGTGCTGGGATTAAAGGTGTGCATCACCACTGCCGGGCCAAAGTAAGTTTTCAATGAAAAGGATTTAGTTGTAGCACAGAAAACAGCATGAAGGAGAGATAACTAGAGACCAGACATTGAAGGATGTGTTTTTCTAACTTTGGGATCTGTCATAAGACATATACTTTCATGGCAAAATGTATGTGTGTACTTAAACACACACGTAGTGAGGATTTTATAGAACACTTATCCTTGATGTCTTAGATGCGGCTGTGTACACTATGATTTTCTATTCAGTTTTGTATCTTTCTGAAAGATAAAATGTTAGCTACACCTGTTTGAAAAATAATACCCCAGGTATTACTGCTGCAATTCTGGGGAGAAGGAGTAGGTGTAGGAGCTAGGGATGCTCTTAGCTGTTGCAAAGAAAAACCACAGATGTGAGAAATGTTTAGAAAATAAAAATTTTTAACTATATCAATTTGATGGAGGTATATATGGCTTCTGTGTTTTAACCTGGCATAAAACTACTGCATTAGACGAGGCAGGAAAAAAACACTTTAGCAAAGAAGGACATGAGGTCATTTTGGATCATATGATTGTTTGGAATATGACTCTGGGCTTTTGCATGAATAACTCTGAAACTCACTCGAATAAAGAGAGAGTTAGGGAAACTGCCTTCATAGTAGTATGAATTGGCAAATCGCTTTCACAGTAGTATGAAATACAATTAATTATTGAAGGGGATGGAAACATCACAAATACCTAGAGGTTTTCATTTGAAGAGAGGCGAGGGGGGCAGACCCTGAAGGATGGAGAGGTGTGTTCAGACAACCTTGACTATCTGTGAGACCTGTGATAGAGTAGCTCCCTTGAGAGCCTGTTGAATAAGCATCTATTGAGAAATGAGTGAAGAGAGAGCTGGGGAAGAAGAAAGCCTGGAAACTGTGTCTGGGAGAGGGCAAATGGAGGCTCACTGTAACTGCAGCCTGGGCAATTGGAGTGGAGGTGTATGTGCGAAATGCCCACAGTTAACGGAAGAGCAAGATGGGGGGCAGCAGCTGGTCTGGGGAGGGAAGGATGGAGAGCTGGAGGGAGCGTTAGCAAGGAGCCTGAGTGGATTTCGCTCCTGTTTCATTTTGTGTTGCATTTAAGACTAAGGCGTAGGGATTACAAAAAGAGGCAGAGTAAAAAGGGAGCTTGGAGACGCAAGGAAGATGGATGGAGCAAGGGCCTGGAAAAAATGACAGGAGAGACAGACGAGGACACAGATGGAGGGGTGACTAGGGACAGCAAGGAGAAGGGACCAGAAGGACGATGAGACCACCATGGATGGCAGTGAAAGTATGCACGTGAGGAGGAGGCTCATGGCTTGATGCTAACCTTCCCATGGCCACAGCGGAAGCCATTGGTGAAAGGTGATGAGTAAACCCTGGGCTGAGAAGGCTTCCAAGGTGGAATATTTAGAGCAAACAGGAAGGGGAGGGGGATGAAGGGGGCAGAGGGAAGACCAAATGTCTGTCCCAGTCTTCTAATCCTGTGAAAAGTCTTTTGTTTTCTTTGGCTCCAGGAGATCATATAACATGATGGGAAGGGTGTACTGTGGGCCCTGAAGAGGCCTGGGGTTTTCCAAGACAGATGAGAAGGGGATGACAAGGAACTTGAGAGAAATCAGAAGGTAAGGAGAGGTCTGAGAAAGGCTCCTTGGCTGAAAGGAAACAGAAAGCCTTGAATTAGGGGATTGCCAGGGCAAAACTTATTTACTACCAAGATGCCTTTACTTACTACTCGATGCCGTCAAGGAAATTGTAACATTATGTGGGACTTGTGGAGAGTGTCTTCTAGAAAGAAAGGTTGTTCTTTCTCCCCTCCCCGCACCTTACTACTGACCTCTTAGATGTGAAGTTACTGGCTGATGCAGTCATCTTGGAACACAAGGACAGAACCCATAATCTAGGTATGTGGAAATCCAGGGAAGAATCTGGGTGCTTAGTAGTCTTAGAGCCTCATATCAGTGTTAGACTTTCCACTCGGGGTCCTTTCCACACAAAAGAGAAATAAACCTCTGTCTTGATTAAAACAGCATTAAGAAAATAAACTTTTTCTCGTTCTTTGAGATGTAGTCTCAGTCTATAGGCCATGATGACTTAGAACTCACTCACCAGCCCAGATCAGCTTTGAATTTATGCCCACTCTGCCTCGGCCTCTCTGGGATTACAGGATAAGTCATCAGAATTTAAATTCCTTAACTTACTTTACTGTGTGTATTTAAGCTATACAACTGACTGTGATTTTGCTTTTCACCCCAACCCCTGTGGTGGTGCTAGGAATCAAACCCCAAACCTCACCCAAGCATTCTTTCATTGAATTGTACCCACAGCCTAACAAGTTGATGTTTTGATATAAATATTGAAAATTTCAGATGTCTTTTACTCTAGCTCAACCAAATTGTAGCTAAAATAGGACAGCAAAAGAATGAACCACTTATAGAGCCTTCTTGGAAGATAACTTTAGCCTTCTATGACATAATGCCTAAGCAGGGAACATATTCAATAGTACACACAAAGACTTTGATCTTTGTAGGAGGGTACAGGCTGCTTTTGATTTTAGTGAAAAAGAAACAAAAGTCAAGCTTGGATTTCTTCATTAATTTTTTAATAACAAAGAAAAACAAAGCAACATGTACTTAAAAAACAACACACCCTGTAACATCAGAGTCTTATTGCAGCTTTTGCAAAAGATGTATTAAAACTGACAGCATCCACCCCTGAAATGCTACATTCCTGCTGTATGTATAATGATACAGTTTCCCCCAGAGGATTCCGAAGTTCTATAGTTCAGCATTAAATGGTTTAACCCTAAGCTTAGTAAATCACTTGTGTAACTTTGTTTTCAACAGTGACTGAACAGCTGTAGTTTTCAAGGTCGGCCAAATCATCTGTCAGGGTCACATGTGTTTCACACATCCAGTAACATATATGGGTTCAATTCCACCCCAGATCATATGGAAAAAGACATTTGCAAGCAAGTGATCTCAAACCATGTTTCCAAACAGCTGCTGTGGTTGTCCAGCTAAGAGTCACCATGGTGAATCACTTGAGTTTAGGACTCGGTTTCCAATCACTCAAACAGGATATTCATTTCAAATCACAACTCAGCATGCCAACAAGACCAGTTAGCTCCTCATAATGACACACAGTAAGTATTCATGAAAAAGAGCATATAATATAATCGCCATTGTTATCATAATGGTACTGTTTACAGCAAGTGAGAAGTCTATGCAGTGGGGATAAAAAAAAACGCCACCAACCAAACTCATAATTAACATGGAACCTAGTTAAATGGCTAAAGAGGAAGGACTTCACATAACAAGACTTGGCTAATACTTCTTCCCTACAATTCTTGCTCTGGGCAACACCAAATAAGAGCAAAAGCCACAACCCCCGGATGCTAGTGACTCCTTTAACAAGCTGTAGTAATTGGTATCATGGAGCCAGACTGATGGAACTAAGAGGGGATGACCTCAGGATTTAAGAAGTTTGGGAACAGAAAAACTTTAAAAAAAAAATCCACATTTTAATTCAGACCATAGTTAGAAATGTCTGGCTCCAACAGAGAGAAAGAAACGGGTATTGATTTTTGTGGGCTGCTTCTGCTAACTCCAAAAGAGATAATTGGTGTTGAATGGCAGCTCTTACACTGAATTTTTATTGAGTTTTCATAATGTTCTTGGTAGATGTTCTTCAAAGTTCCAGTCAGTCTTCTCATCTTGTTTATGTTTTCCTGGCCTAATGATCCTTCAAGAGTGAGACATGCAGAAGGAAGAATAGTGTCTTCTAATAATTGAACTCTTCTCCACAGGGCTCAGGCATGGCGTCAGTATTTTAGCAAGGACAGCAGTAGACCATGCTGAAGGGAAGTAGCAGTGCAGACAGGCAGAGGCAGATACCTGCTCTAGCTAAGTATGGGCTCCAGTTGAGCTGCTCAACTCTGAGTCACTTGTGCAGTTGAGTCCCTGAACATGTTTCTGTCCCTAATATTTTGTTGCTGTGGGCAACCATCAAGTCCACATAAAGACTTCTGCCAGCTGGAGAGGATGCCTAACCACGGGAGCCAGATTTTTCTTTTAACTCCTTGTTGGAAGCTGAAAATGTCAAGATTGCCCTCTGGTATCTGCATTAGGAAGAGTGGAATTCACATTTGATGTGACACACCCTTTTATTAGTTTCTCAGCAGGATATAATTAAAGAAAGTAAAATCAGAAGCATGCATTTTTAAAAATAATGAGATATCATGAAAGAACTAGTTGTATCCTTAGACGTTATTTCTTCTGATACCCCCATTTTATAGAGGCAAAAAAACAGGCTAAATTGCTGAACAGAAGTTAGATAGGGAGACAGTAACAGACTTGAGATTTTAGTTCTGGTCTCTAAACTTTGATGTCACTGCTTATGCTGTGACTGTAACACTCCCAATGACAGGTGTCAAAGGAGCAATTAATAGTCATCTGTGACCACCTCTCTTTCCTAACAGCAAGTGGTCCTGTCTGAAAAGAGACAGCATGCTGGGCTAGAGAAGCCATCAGAAAGCCTCCAGCTGCCTGGGGATGGCTCATTCACACTTTCTTTTCAGATAACCTGACCACTAATTTGAGGAATGGTCAAGCCAGGTGCAAGTATCATGTTGGCTGAAAAGCATCATGGCTTACTTGGCTTGATTTTTGTCTCTGCTGCCTCAAAAATGTTATGACAATCTATGTGGCCCAGTCTTGCGACTACCAAAGATTGTCTGTTCCTTTTTAATATGTGCAATTATAACATACCATGCTCTCGGGAGGAAGGCCTACATTTTACTTATTTGGTTTCTCTGAAACTCAGAAAGCAAAAGCAAACATGCTTTTATTGATTGATTGATGATAAGCCTTTATTAAGTTGATCAATATACTAGCATATACTAGCAACTTATTCAGGTTTAATGTTCCTGGAATTTATAATAGTGAAAACCAAAGAGTGAAGAGACTCCAGAGCAGTCAAGAAAACGCATTTACAAAATATGTTCACTGTATCTTCAGTACGTTAAGCTATTTTTTGAGGTATGAATTAGTCTTGAACCACTTATTTTTATTTTGAGTTAATTTGCTCTATTTTTATGATCAGTTCAATAGTTTGGTAATCTTGGTGGTCAATAATAAAGAACCACAGGTAAAGAAAGATGTCAATAAGGCAAAACTGGGTGATGTCAAGAAGTGACCATTGAGCAGTGCTATAGTTTGAATGTGTCCTATCTTAAATCCAGGGATGTCAATGAGTATTGAGAGGAAGGTTTTGAAATGGTAATGACATCATGATGCTCCATCCTTTGGGAATGGAATAAAGTGGTCTGATAAAAAGAGTGAAGGGGGAGAGTTTTTCTCATTGGCCTTTCCACCTCCTACCATGTTAGGATGTAATTTAAAAAAAAAGCTTTTATTTGAAGCTAGTGCCTTGTTCTTGGACTTTCCACCCTCTAGAATTATGTGAAAATCATTTTTTATAATTTAAGAATTGCCCAATCTGTGGTATTTTGTTTTGGTCACACAAATTGACAGAAACAACATGGTAGCAATGGATGTACCAGGCTTAGGCTGTGTGTGTGTGTGTGTGTGTGTGTGTGTGTGTGTGTGTGTATGTGTTTCTAGGAACCTAGCCCATAGTGTGTGCATGACAAGCAAAGTCCTCTACTGTTGAACCATTTCCCCACCCATCAGTCTTTTTTTTAATGGTACAGGCAAAGAAGTCCTTCATGGACCACTTACTCTTAGGCATCCCTGTGAAGGACAAGGAGAATGAAAGCAGAGGCCCAGGGTGACTTAAGTCACCAGGGTGATCACCTTACAGTTCTTGCACTCTTTCAAGAGGTGAAGGATGAACAGAATACCTCTAAAGACTTTCAGTATAAAGAATTACGTGTGTGTTAGGAGTCTTAGCCAGGGATTGTGTCTACACTTGTAAACTCAGTATTTGTGAGCTGGAGGCAGGAAAATCACTATGGGTTCTAGGCAAGCCCAGGCCACATAGCGAGTACCCAGAGACCCTGTCTCAAAATATTCATGAGTCTTGCTTTTTCCACATTTGATGTGTGGAACACTTTCCCTTAAATGAAGTGCAGGCCATCGGGGCACTGAAGAAAAACAGTATTACACTTGATACTGGGATCCAGAACTTTACCCATTTTCAACCCACATGTATTAGCAAGGATTACAAGGTTTAACGCATTCTCGGAAGTATTTTACATCTACTCAGTAGAGTCCTACAATAAAGCATCACTACACATCTGTCTCATTTCACTAGTTCAGAACCTTTATTACATTTTGTATTGGGGTGTTGGGGTCACCTTTAAAGTAGCCTGACCCTCTAGTATGTTTCCCTTTACTCTCTGGATTTCGCTTTTTAAATCCTAAAGGGGTTGCTGATCAACAGACAAGTGTGGGCCAATCATCTCAGTGCCCAGCACAACATTAATTTGCCAGCTAATTACACCTGGAAGGGAAGTAATTTCTTCAATGCCAGCCAGAGTGTACCTGTGTGCTTCTTGTTTAAAAAACGGCTCCCTTTTAATGAGAATATTCTCTGTTGGTACAAACCACAGTCTTCTTCACTTCCCTTTCCCCTCCCTTTCATTTAACCACGTCCAAGCCCTTCCCCCCACCTCATCTGCTACATCTTCAGTGTTTGCCTTCAGATCTCCCATGCAGAGGTTGGGACTGATCTTAGGTGCCATTTGATGTTTATGTACAAACAGGGCTGGCGGGTGGTGGCGGCTCCGCTAACTTTTCCAAGAGAATCTGTCACAGGCCCATGTCAGCTCTCCTTTGAAGGTTGGATGTGAGAAGACCACAAGGCTTCATTTTGCACAAAGGACTTGAAACCTGCAGGTGTGACTGCCCAAAATAACAACAATACTTTGAACTTTTACAGAACCTTTCATCCAATGATTCCAAAACATTTCCCCTTATTAAATCCTTGGGAAGCTGATAGGCAAAATAACCCAAGGTACACAGATGGAGGTCTGCTATACGAACTGGAATGGTGTGTTTCAAGCTCTCACACAAGTGAGGAAGCGGGGCACAGGGCACTACATTGTTTGTGCAGACACAGCGCATATCTCATCTGCGATATTTTATTTTCCAAAACTCTAAGAAAAGTCAGCCAGTTTTCTCTTTAGGTTTGCTGAATTCTAGAGTTATCATTTCCACATATATTTGTGTCCAGAACTTAGTATAGTTTTGCTCTTAATTTAGCTTCTACTTCTTGTTCTAATGTAAAGAAAATCAAAGAAAACAATGTAGAAATGGATTTTGGCTATGGTGATGGTAAATAACTGCTTGATGTGTGTGTAGTGTGGTGTGTGCATGTATATGCTCATATGGGTATGTGTATATATATGCTGGTGTGCTTGGATGTGTGTGCCTATGCCTCCAGAGGGCAGATGTAGAGGTATAGTGTCTTCTTCATCATTTTCCACCTTGGTGTTTTGTTTCTGTTTTGTTTTTCTTTCTTTTTTTTTTTTTTTTTAAAGATTTATTTATTTGTTAGGTATACAGCATGTATGACTACAGGCCAGAAGAGGGCACCAGATCTCGTTACAGATGGTTGTGAGCCACCATGTGGTTGCTGGGAATTGAACTCAGGACCTCTGGAAGAGCAGTCAGTGCTCTTAACCTCTGAGCCATCTCTCCAGCCCCTTTGTTTTGTTTTTCAAGACAGGGTTTCTCTGTGGAGCTCTGGATGTCCTAGAATTTGCATTGTAGATCAAACTGGCCTCAAACTCTGTCTCCCAAGTGCTGAGATTAAAGGCATATGCCACCATGCCTGGCTCCACCTTGGTTTTTGAGACAGTGCCTCTCACTAAACCTGGAGCTCATCAATGTGGGTAGCCTGGCTGGCCAGCAAGCCCCAGGAATCCTCCTGTCTCCAACTTCTCAGTGCTGGGATTACAGCCATGGACCACAATGCCCAGCCTTTCCATGGCTGCTTCTGGGGACCCCAAACCCAGGTCTCCGTACTTATATGGAAGCTGCTTTACTTATGGAACCACCCCTTCTGCCTCTTGATTCTTAAATGAACAGGGCATCATTCAAATCTACTGAGTTCTTCTGGGATACTTGGCATTCAAACCTCTAGCTTTGTATTCTATTTCTTTTCTTAAAAAAGTGTACTTTTACAAATTTTCTGCTTTTCTCCTGTCTTCTTTTGCTCTGTTCTCTCCTGTGTGTTCCTATGAGTTAGGAATATACATAACTAATATTAGTTTATATATATATATATATGCATAACTAATATTCAGTGTAGGAAGTGGAGTGCATGCCCTTGTTGTAAGATAAATGGTTATGAAGGAAAACGTGTCTGGGGAATGTTTATCAGACATTGGTTCTTATTTTACTCGTTCCTATTACAATAGTTGAAAAACCCCTCTTTTTCTGCCCCATTTCACTGGTTTCTTTGAGGCTTTGCTTTGACCAGCTGCCGAGCTTATTGTGACTGTCCATTTCCATCACTGAAAAAGTGTTCTATAAATGCAATTCGAACAAAATGCAAGGCACTTTCACATTGTTTCAGAGTCAAACATGTTTCTGAGGGATCTGATTCGTGGCAGATGGGGAAAAAAACCGTCCACGGGGGAGGGCCGTTAATGAGTCTTAATTGCTTGCACATGAAAATGTAGTGACTAAGATTGTGTACACCATCAGGAATTTAAACATGTAGAAAGAACTGGCCAGAGAAACATGCAAGCAACTTTTGTTGTTGTTGTTTTGTTTTGTATTTGTTTGCTCTGTTTTGTTTCTGTAGGCACAGCTATTCTCTTAGGAACCCAGAAGATAAGGGACAAGTTAGAAGAGGAAAGTGACTAAGAGAAATACTGCCGCTGTCTCCATCTCACCTCTTCCTAGGCCGGGCTTCCAATTCTAAAGACAGTCCATTTGCTTTTGGACTTCACTGGAGAAAGTGTGCTAGCACGTTCAAGGTCAACATATCCATTAGTTTGACTCTTCTTTGGTCCTACTATGCCCCAGATACGAAGCTTGGTGCTTACGCATCTCCTTCAACCCTCGCTTTACATTCCAAGATGCATTTGCTCTGACCTTCAAATTATGGATGAGAAACAATAATGGCCTGGAGCACAATTTCCCAAGTCAAATGGTGAGCAGGGGCGCAGCCAACGTTCGCTGAAGCTCAACGGCTCATCTTAACATCTCTTATAGGAAGACATCTTTAGAAATGAATCCCAGTAACAACGGCTGTACTCTCAGTCTGTGTTAACTGGGCTTTCTTTGCATGAGGTACCTTGGTGTGGTGATGCCAGTGAACAGGCCAGAGCTAGTCATTTCTGGGGGCAGTCTGGTGACTGTCAAGCGTGATGAGAAAAGCATGACTCGTCCCAGGTAAGAGAAATGGCTATGCTTAGGGTGTGGGAAGTCTAGACTGGGATTGAGGTTGAGATGACGGACTGCCCGCCATAGGGCGGGACTTGCTACAGGCTGCGTGGTTTTGTTGGGATGGGAAATGTGGTGACCAAGTGAAAGCATGCAGTGAGAAGGCAGTACCAGGGGCTCTGTAAGAAGCAGTTGTGAGGACATTCAAGTTCTTCCAGCCTCCTGTTGGGCACTATGCTTCATAACTACTTTTTAAGTGGTTAAGTTATGTAGCATTTTACAGCTTGCTTCCATTGGTCAAAGGGATTGCAACCCATCCCATCCCACCAATGGACCAAAATGCCTCTTTCTAGGTGATGTAGCTTGGATTCTGAATAGCCCCCAGAAGGTCATATGCTACCTCTTTGCTCCATATCTAGAACCATTCTAGGTAGGGCTCATTAGAAGGAAGCTATACCACTAGGGCTATCCCATTGAAGGCGATATGGCATCCTGTCCTTTCTGTCTCTTAGAGTTGGCTATGATGAACTGAGGAGGCCTTTTCTTCCATGTGCTCCCATCCTTACATACTGTGATGCTTCGGATCAAAGCTACAGAGTTAAGTACTGTGGAACATAATATCTGAAACTGAGTCAAAACCAATAAACAAAAATAACCAACATGGAAATATACTGTATCGGACAATCCCAAATTGTTCTTCTGATTCTTTCTTTTTGGGAAATGTATAGCTGTCTGAATGTATGTACCTGTGGCTGCTACCAAGAACTCTTAGATGAGTGCCAGTGTGTGGATATTCACACCCAGAAGCTCAAGACATGGACCTTCAAAAGAACGCTCAATGTAACTCATTCATATCCCAGGATTCACTTAAATGATATTCTTGGAAAAATGAGGAGGGTTGTGAATGACTATAATTCCCTCTCTACTATCTTGTATCCCTTATTGAAATTTAAACGAGAACAACTTATTAAACAACGACCCACTTAGAATGCTATTGAGCAAAGATCGTAGGGATGCGCTTTATCCCTTGTTTTGACTCCGACACTTGAAAGTAAACGGAGGGCAGAGGCAACGGCACACGGCCTTCAACGGAAGCACAAGCGAGGCACCAGTAAGTGTAGGGAAGGAGAGGGGTGGAGACCACTTCTAGAGCACTTGACGAACAGGCGCAGGGCTCTGTGTTCAGTTCCCAGTGCTACAAGAGACAAGGAAGGAAGGAGCAAGGAAAGACAGGAAGAAATATAGTTCTATTTCTTTTGGTTGTTGTTTTTCCAGACAGGGTTTCTATGTGGAGCTTTGGAGCCTATCCTGCATCTTGCTCTGTAGACCAGGCTGACCTTGAACTCACAGAGATCCGCCTGGCTCTGCCTCCCGTGTGCCGGGATTAAAGGCATGCGCTACTGCTGACCGGCTTGCAGATAGTATCTTATCTCTCTAGAAGAAGACTTCATCCTGTCCCATTTTGTCCTCCTTCTTTCTCTTCCATCCTTCCTGATTCAATATTCATTCATTTATAAACCCCCCTTTTTTAAAAAAAATAATAAAATTACTTAATGTTCTCTGTTACTCAGTGGAACACATTTTGGCTTTTTAGGTCCCCCAAAATTCTAGAGTAATATTTCCAAGGCCCAGGAGAGATATTTTATGCCTGGGTGAGTACTCAGAGCTTAACAGTCCTTCCCAGACTAGGGATTGAATGAGTAAAACAGTAAATCCAGGAAGACACTCAGAAACGAAGCTTTCCACATGATCATATACAAATAACGGATATGTGTGCAGGGAAAGATGCCTCTAACAGCCATGCTTTTCCACCCATGTATGATGCAGTGGGTTGGAAATGCTTCCCTTGAGCTGCCCATGCTGTAACACAAACTACAGGAAAGAAGACAGCCTGCAAAGAGCACCGGATGCTTGGGCCTCGGCAATGTCTGGAGGAAGTGTACTTGAGGGATGGAGGGAGGGGGGAATGTCTAGAAATGTGATACCTGAGAGAACAATGGATATTAAGATCAAGATGCAGATCCCTCCCTCCCATAAGTGGAGATAGTGCTGTTCTTTCAAAGGCTTAAAGGTAAGTGTTTCTGGAAGCTGGAAGCAAGGTAACCCAAACACTGCTCCAGGACTTCTCGGAAATGCTCATATCATCTTTACTTCTCTAGCCCATTTTCTTATTGATAAAGATGGAACAGCAACAGTGTCGACCCCTTTGGATTATTACAGTGCTGTTTTGCTTGAGACGGGGTCTTGACTCTAGCTCTGGCTGACTTGTAAGTCACTACGTAGACCAGGCTAACTTTGAGTTCACAGAGGAACCACCTGCTTCTGCCTCCCAAGGATTGGGATTCAATCACATACATACAATGTGTAATTGGCAGATGTTAACATTTCTCAATATTAGTATTAATTATGTAGTGAATCAATTTTAAAGCAATTCTTGAGACAGTAAAAGAAAAGACCCTGTGAATGAACTGACCCTCTATTGAGGGCTAAATAACTCAGGGTAACATTTAAACAGTGTGATTTGGGCAATTAGCTCGAGGGGGATTTTAAATCTTTTGTCCCCCACAGCCTTTGCATTTCCCCGCGTGCCTAGAACAGTTTTAATTCTCAAATGGATGGGAAGCACACAGTGCAGGAAAGGAGTGGCTGAAGAATGCAGCTTTTGTTATGTTTTCCCCCTTTGGATTTTTGAAAAGGAGACTTGGTACTGTGTTTGCAGAGACAAAAAGAATACAGTTACTAAACATAACGTTTCCCAAACTCACTCCTACCTGGCACACAAACATGCACATGATGCTTTATTCTTTTCTCAGACTGCAGCAAGCTGGGCTAGTTAAAATCTTGTATATATTTTGAGAGATATCAGAGATGACGACCCTGAGGATGACGAACGTGATGACGAAGATGTCAGATAATAATGTCACCTTGTATTTCTTTCTTCTGATCCCCGAACACTTCACAGACATTATCTCATATATTCTAGATTGCACTGTCATGTGTGTGTGTATGTGGGCGGGGGGGGGGGGGGGGGGGGGGAAGGTGACTTTATTTTCTGTCATCTTAGTCAACACGTTCGTAATCCTCAGGGTCGTCATCTCTGATATCTCTCAA